>VDFB02170918.1:0-43755 GCA_007258455.2 Sequoia sempervirens | reverse complement strand
GGTGGCAAAGAAAGGATTGCAAACAGAAGACTTTGAAGGGTTCAGAGTTATGGCTGCGGATGGGTTTCACATCTCATGCACCAAGAGGATTCCGAACATGTCAATGCAATTGGGCAATTACGAAGTCAAGGGTGACTTCTATGTGGTCAATATTGGAGATACGGATGCTGTCCTTGGCATTCAATGGCTGCGATCTCTTGGAGAGATCTCTCTAAATCTGCAAACTATGGAGTTGAAGTTTCAATCCGATGGGAAGAAGGTGGTGTTGAGAGGGATGTCAAATGGTGGTCCCCGGATTGTATCATTCAAGAGGATGGCTAAGTTGATACGTCATGATCAAGTGGAATGGGCTGCTGAGTGCATGATTCTTCCAGCAAGTCCCGCTGAAACTAAAGTAGAGCATCCTCCTGATATCCAATCTTTACTCACCAAAAAGAGTAAAGTGTTTGCTGATTTACCTCCTGGACCTCCCCCTGATCGAGGTTCAGAACACATAATAGAGCTCAAGGAAGGAGCTAAACCGGTGATCACAACTCCATACCGGTATCCGAAGAGGCAAAAGGATGAGATTGAGAAGAATATCCGAGAACTGTTGGAGATGGGTTTCATACGCCCAAGCAAGAGCCCCTTTGCTTCTGCAGTGGTTCTTGTAAAGAAGAAGGATGGTACCATGCGCATGTGCGTGGACTATCGTGCTTTGAACCAAAGCACTATCAAGAATAGATACCCCATTCCCAGAATAGATGAGCTCATTGATGAGCTACATAGGGCTAAGTTTTTCTCAAAGATTGATCTAAGATCGGGTTACCATCAGATAAGGATGAGGGGATCAGATGTGGAAAAGACAGCTTTCAGATGTCACTATGGCCACTTCGAATTCTTAGTCATGCCATTTGGTTTGACTAATGCACCAGCCACCTTTCAGTCTTGCATGAACCGTGTGTTTCAGAATCAGTTAAGGCGGTTTGTGTTGATTTTCTTCGATGATATTCTGATCTACAGCAAGACTTGGGAAGATCACCTCAAGCACTTGGAAGAAGTGCTTAGTATCATGGAATCTGAGAGTTTGTTCGCAAAAGCTTCCAAATGTGAATTTGGAATGGTGGAGTTATTATACCTTGGCCACATAATCAGTGTTGAGGGAGTAAAAGTGGATCCGGAGAAGATCAAAGCAGTGGTCGATTGGCCACCACCAGAAAGTTTAACTCAGTTGAAAGGCTTTTTGGGCCTTTGTGGTTTCTATCGGAGGTTTGTTAAGGGGTATTCTCAGAATGCTGCTCCCCTTACTGATCTCACCAAAAAGGGAGCCTTTGTTTGGTCAGAAAAGGCTCAAGTTGTGTTTGAAAAATTTAAGAAGATCATGAGCTCGTGCCCAGTTTTGGCTATCCCTGATTTCTCTAAGCCATTCGAGCTGCAGTGTGATGCATCGGGTGAAGGAGTTGGTGCTGTCCTGATGCAAGACAAACACCCTATTGTGTTTGAAAGCCGGAAATTAAGGGGTGTGGAAAGGTCATATTCAATTTATGACAAAGAAATGCTTGCCATTATGCATGCATTAGCCAAGTTCCGACAGTACTTGGTGGGGAATAAGTTCGTGGTTAAAACAGACCACAATAGCCTCAAGCATTTTATGCACCAGAAGGATTTAAATGAGAGGTAACAGAAATGGGTAAGTAAGCTTCAAGCTTACGACTTTGACATTGAATACGTCAAAGGAAAAAATAATGTAGTGGCCGATGCTCTATCCAGAAGGCCTCATCTTAGCTCATTGTGTGAGCTTACTGCAGACTGGAGAGACATGTTGCTGGCTGATTATGCAAAAAATCAGTTTGCAACCAGCATTCTGGAAGGTACTTTCCATGATGAAAAGTACCAAGTGGTTGAGGGTTTGATTCAGTATAAGGGTAGAATCTTTCTGGTAGCCGATTCTAAGCTCAAGAAGAAGATTCTCTTGAATTTTCATGACATTCCAGTCGCTGGTCACCAAGGGTTTTTCAAGACCTATAGGCAGATCCGAGAAAGGTTTTCTTGGAAAGGTTTGAAGAAGGAGGTTCAACGTTACATTCAGGAATGTCCTGTTTGCCAAGCAAATAAAAATGAGCACACCTTACCAGCCGGCTTGCTGCAACCACTGCACCCCAACCTGTGTAAGTTACCAAATTATCTACCACCAAGGCTCAGCCCATGGAAGATTACATTTGTAGTTGATGACTCACCAAGTTTGCTCATTTCTTTGCCATTACCAGCACTTTTTCTGCAGCCCAAGTTGCCGATTTGTTTTTTCGAGAAGTGTTTAGACTTCATGGTTTGCCTAAGAATATTGTAAGTGATAGGGACAGTAAGTTCCTAAGTACCTTTTGGCAGGAAATTTTTAGAATGAGGAAAATGTCACCCGCTAATTTGCAGTTACTCCCCCAAACCGACGGGCAAATGTATGGTGAACAAGCGCTAGGAAAGGCTACTGAGAAACTATGCAGTCGCGAACAGCAGAAAGCTTTTGGTTAAGGGCTGTATAGGGCTAGCATCATGGCACTCCACCTTCCATATGTTTCAATTGCAAATGTCTCCTCTTGGCACTTTCTTTATAGAGGTAAGCACCCACTTTGCAGATTTGGTGTTTGGTGATGCAGCACCATTAGCTGGTTATCGGCCGCAGCATAGTTTACGAAGGCCTGAGATCCTCGTTGACAATTTGCAGATTGCACAAAATCAGCAGAAGTTGTATGCTGATCAGAAGCGTGTAGAGCGTTCTTTTGAGGTTGTGGATATGGTCTATCTCCGCTTACAACCTTACAGACAGTCAACTCTCAAGAAGAGTGGAGCTGAGAAGCTCAAACCTCGCTTCTATGGGCCGTTTAGGGTCATCAGAAAGGTTGGGGCTGCTGCTTATGAGTTGGAACTACCTTCAGATAGCAGAGTGCATAACGTCTTCCACGTGTCTCGCCTCAAGAAGGCACTTGGACACAATGTGGTTGCTTCTTCACAGTTGCCACCGTTGGATGAAGAAGGACAGTTGGTTCTGATTCCCGAGTCGATACTTGACTTCAGAGAACGTTCATTGAGGAATAGAACTATCAGAGAATGTTTGGTAAAGTTGAAGAACCTCGCTGGCTGGGATATGTAAATCCAGAGAGTGATGAGATAAAAGATCCTAGTTTCAAATTGCTTGAGGACAAGCAATCTTGGGAGGGCGGACCTAATGTCCCTTTCAAGCCTCGTTAGGTTCCCACATCATAGCCTTCCTTGAAACCGGAGGCTATTCAAGTTAAAATTAGGGTTTCCTAATTTTGAGGAGGCCGTTCTGGAAGCCGGGCCACGAAGTGCGGATTCCTTCTGGCTTTAGGTCGGTAGTTGGAAGACCATTCCGGCATTCTCGGTATTTTGAATCATTATTTAGTAAAATTCGAGGCCAGCTTATGCATGATGTTCAGCCTGTTGACTCTCGTTTGGGTCGGCTTGCTCAGACCGCTTGGCTTCACCTCCGAAGGGATAAGTTAAGTTATTTCATTAAAGGCACATTTAAATATTATATTTTAATGTTGACCTTGGGCTTAGAAGTAATGACTTAAAGATGTTTTAAAAAGGGGCCATTGAGGGTGGCGCCCTCATTAAATGTTTATTTTAATTATTGCCTAAGTCAAGCAAGATGATGTGGGGCGCACTTTTCAAGATGGACTTTTAATTAAAATATCATTTATTAATCTTTGAAGGAGAAAGTACGCCTTCTTGAGGGGATATGAGAATTTGACCTAAAAGATGATTTTAGGGTTTCGTGAAGTGAAACGAAACTTATAAAGAGAGGGCTTGTGCATCAGTTTGGAGCATCTTGGAAAATACACCGTTATGCTGCCGGATTGAATCTGGATCACTTCGAGGGATGAAGACCTCCTAACCATTGGGCATCACTTCGTGTTTGAGAAACAACATCTAGTGGTGAATTTCAGTCTAGTTGTAAGTGCATCTTAGTTTATTCATTGTATTTAGTTTTGCATTGTAGAAATCTGTTATTGGCATTATATTGCTTCAGCTTATTGTACTGTTCTAGACAGCAGATTGCATGTTTTGTTCATAACTCAAAAAAGACAAAAAAACTCATTCTGGGTAATGCCTCATTCTATCAGTTTGTCCTAGGCGCCCATATGTTCTAGATCTTAGATTTTTAGGAAGTATATTCAATTTTTAAGAGAAGATCGATTCTTTCAGCAGGGCCGTACCATGTACTTGCATGGAAATCTGTGCATTAATTATGAGAGACATTTTGGGTCTGTTTTAAGAGTTTAGTCTAGGCGCCATATTGTTAGGAATATTGTGCTATGCTAATCATGTCACTTGAGCAAGTTTACAGAGGGTTATGAGCATTTGATTAGGTTTATGGACTGCTGTTCAATCTTTCAAGGAGCAGATTTGTAACAGGAAACAAAAAACAGCAGCTTGATCTTTGAATCATTTCGATTGTGGTATGCATTCCTAAGATTAAAGTAAACTCTCTTTGATGCAATATTGTTCTATTGTTGTCACATTGAAGTTGGCAGGCATCGGCATCTTATTCTTGTAATCTGTCAGTAGTACTGGCAGTTTCTCATTTATTGCTCAAAGCTGATTGTGATTCAGTATTCATTAAAGTTATTGTAATTGTTAGATCTCCGCCCTATGGTCGCTACTATCCCACTCCGGGTTAGAAAGCACATTCTGGGTGTTGAGGGTTTTCAGTTTTCGGCAATTTCCTTCAAGCAGTAGTTTTTGTATTCAGCATTTTCTTTCAAGCAGTAGTTCTGTATTTACTCCGTCATATGGTCGCCCCTCACTCCGCATCGGATTGGGTAGCACATACTTGACGTTGAGTTCCTTTCTGCAAATAGATTAGAAGACCCTCTGACCAATGCTCACCCTCAGCGGTGCCATTCTGGTTAGGGTTGCTTTCTTGCACGTTTCGGTTTATCTATCTAACCTTAACGGGTGCATGTTTGTAATTTGTAATCTGAATCATTGAAAAACAAAAAAAAATTTGGCTCGGTATATTTCATTATGAGTTATGTGCCGATGGTTATATTGTTAAGCACTGCTGATACTCCTTGATTGTACATGATGTTTCTGATAATGAATAAAGTTTCTGGCATTCAAACATGATATCTTTCTGGTTACTGTTTTATTCTATGTTCTGCACATGACTAGTTTGCCAGTAGTATGTAAGATTTGAATTACATTCCGTAGGCAAACAAGGTCCAGCAACATGGGTAACAGCTCCGAAAGAGCCTCCAACGCCCCTACAACGCGACAAAACCTCTTTACATATCCTGCAACGTGGTCATTCTTCAAGAAACAGCTGTAATGTCTCCTTATTCTACGTGGGCAAATGTAATGAACCGGACCAATTTTTTTTTTGATTTTTTAATAACAATTACAATGCAACACGCACCCGTTAAGGTTAGCATAAACCAAAACGATGCGGAAAGTAATCAACTGTAATCGTACACTGTGATCCCGATGGGAAAGGTGTGTGAGCATTACCCAGATTCCAAAGGAACATACACCTAACCACGATAAATTTGTGAATTGCACCGTCGAGATCCCAATCTGAAGTAAAATTAAAATAGTCACAAATACCGCAGCAAAAGCTCAATCCAAGATGATGTAAGAGTTTACATGAGTCTTTGTAAAATTACAATGCAAAATAGAAATAATAGCAAGTCAAATTTCCTTCCACTTGTTCAGTGGGCAGTACAAACATAGAGAAATTGCGGAAATGTTAAAAGATGCTGACAGTACTACTGTACAACTTACAATATCAGAAATTCATCAATTAAGCACATTATAAGAGAGTCTTCAACATTACAACAATATAGAATGATAATTCCAAGTCTTCTCAATGGCTTTCCTTGCACTCAACTTGAATAATTATTTTAAGCTTGCTGCTATGACAGAGTAAGGACTGTTTTTTCTGTTATCAGCAACACTGTAACACCAAATTATGCTCACAAACCTCACACCACTCATTCAAACTGCAAGTAAATGGATGCAAAAGACACCTAAGATGAAGGCGCCCAAGTTCAAGACACAAAGCAACCCCAAAACCTTGATATTTAATTTCTGCTCAAAACCCAATGAAGGTACAATGGTACGGCCCCTTGAGGAGGGCGATTTTCTCTTAAAAATTCCAGACTTTATTAAAATTCATGAAACTTCACAAAAGGTGGCGCCCTACCAAGACTAATGAGAAAATGCAATACCCACAATGAAATCTTTTTGTGTTTTTGGATTATGAATAAAAAGAGTCTACAGCTATATGATAACAGCAACTAGAAACATGACAACATGATTGAAATACTCTACCAAAATGCAATAGAACTCAAGGACAATGCAAACTACCAATTACAAGCTAACCTCTCAACTAGTTGCTATCTTTCAAGCAAGAAGATGAGCCAATGCTAGGAGGTGTGCTTTCCTCGAAGCGAGTGCCTGAAGTCAATCCAGCAGCATAACGGTGTAGTAGATAGAAGATATGCCAAATGAAGAGCTGAGGCCTGCTTAAATAGAAGTGAGAGAAACATCTAGAAACTTCCAGAGGGCGCCCCAAAACCCTAATTTTCAAATTCCTCTTTTCCCTCCAAAAGATGGCGTCCTTTTTTCCTCCATAAAATATTTCACTTTTAAAATAAACTTCATCTCTCAAAAGGGCGTCCCATTTCAAGGTCTCAAAAATTTGACATTAAAAAATATAATTTATCACCTTATGACGCCTAGACCCTCAAAGTCCCCTTTTTAAAAACAACTTAAAGTTGCACTGCTAGGCAAAAGGGGTATAATATTAAAATAATAATATTATAATAAAATACTTATCTCCCCACTGAAAATTGCGCCCAAGGCCAAGAATTGAAGTGCCAGCCGAAACATCTGCAGAAGAAACCCAACTGAACTGAACCCAAACTGTCCACTGCCAAAAATAGAATTTACTAAAAATAGTAAATTCGCGAAGTTGCCCGGAATGCCAAACTGAACACACCACTGCGAAGCTCTCTGAAAACCCAGAAAGAATCCGCAATCAGAATCCCAAAATCCAAGCAACAGCCTCCTCAAAACAAGGAAACCCTAATTTCACCATCCGCACAGCCTACGGGTCTCCGGAATAGGCCAACGGTCAACAGAAAGATCACTGCTGAGAAGGGGACATTACAGCAAAGCTCTTCAATGCAAAACAGAAAAACCCTAAAGTTTCTCATGTTTGTCTTCAACAACGTGGGTGAATGGTTGAAAGGAAAGAACAAAACTTAATTCTTTTCTCTCCCTCCCTTCTTCTTGGCATAAACACTTGATGTGAGATTATCATTAATTTGTTTTGGTTTGGTTCTATAGTGCCTAAGACCTAAAAGCTTGGAGTTTAAAAAAAAACTTTCATGAAACTTTCTAAGGCTTGTTGGTGGTTATTTGAACCAAGTGTAAAATAAGCTAACAACAAAGCTCTGGACTAATTTTTTTGCCATTATCTTATATAACTTAAATATACTATTTCTTAAATTTCAAAAGTGCCAATAGCACCCTTTGTTGCCTCATAATTTCATGCAAAACAAGTTGTAAAAAAGTCATTTGGGTCTCAAAAACATTACCAAAAAATTATATTCAAAGATATCTTCACTTTATCAAAACTCTATACTAAAATTTATTTATACCTTTCACAATCTTAATTTTCAAAACTTGGAAGGCAAGGTGGGAATACTAATAGCAATTGAAGAAAGCGAGGTTCAATGCAAAAGATATCTTACTTCCTCGATGAACAAATATTAAGTACAACATATATGAGAAAGAGTTATTACCATTAGAGACTTGTTTTGTTCCATCATCTTTAGAGGGTCAAGTATTGGCCTGTTAAAGTATTTCCAAGCAAGGGAAATCCAATTTGGGCGATCTCCATGAGGAGTGAAACTAGAAGCACCATAAGCTATATAACGACCCCCTTGACTAAGCATGTCATATCCACCTTGGAAATAATCTCCTTGGATTGCATCTATAATACAATCAACAGTTTGAACCCTGCAAAAGCACATACAATGAATTTCATGATGAAAAACTAACAAAGAAACATGAATTCACTAATACTTGAATGATAAATCACTATTGCTCAAAAACAATTAAGCCCATAGAATTGCATGTTCAACATTGTGCTTTCTCAAAAGAGAGTTATAAAGTGAATAAAGAGGTTTGTCTTTAAGAGTGCTTTGTTCACAGTCAATCAAATGGCAATGTTCTTCAAGGATCAACAGCATAGTATTTTCAGTTTCTAACATTTCAAGCCACACTACTGGAACCATCATCCGAGAAAACACAAAAGCCAATGAATAACTCAGTAAGGGATACCAAGGGTTACAAAGCGGATAGCAGCCAAGCTGGTCCAAATTACGTAAATAAATTATTGAATGAATCACTACATAATACATGAAATGAAAATACTCAGCTTTAAAAAATCTCATAAAGTGATCGTACAATGTCAGTTTCCATAACTAGAGCCACACAAAATCCTTAAAGAGATATACATAAGATCACAACTGCAAAAAGATCAAGAACGATAAACCATAAAAAATAAGAATAATGGGACAGAGTATGAAGACAATGAGTTACAATACCTCTACCATAGTAGCATATTATTGACGTTCCACATGGCAACATATCATAAACACAAACTCATACATAAGTAGTATAATCACAAAGTCAATGGGATTAATTTAACACATAATATCATTAGTCATTTCTAGCATAAAAGAGAGAGGATGTTGCAACATTGTTAGAATTTCAATCCATACCCCCCAAACGCTTAAACTTCTGAAGGACTAGTAGCTCAGAGCTAGATCACCCAGCATGTTTGTATGAGGTTTTATGTTCAGATCCTAGCTGATCCATGTCTTACAACATTAGTTCCAGGTTAGCTAGGTGCACATAAGATGTCTTTGGCTTGTGTAGGGTTGGCGAACATTCAATCCACATTCCAGCAAAGCCTGAACCTGTGAAGGGTCCTTTGCTTGGTGGTAGAGCAACTAGCATGCTCATGGAAGGCCATCCTAGGTTTAAATCTTGATTGGTCCATTTCTTACAAAAAACTTAAACCAAAAAAATACCCAATGCTTGTGATCCATAAGAGGCTTAATTTAAGTGGACCAACAGGGTTCAGGTTGCAAGTTCACCTAGAAGAAATAAAATGACACCCATAACAAGGTTGCAAGTCACTTGCAGCAACTTGTAAAGGCTTAATAGGGTTGCAGGTTCACCTTAGTAGATGGCACAAGCATCCAGTCTGCTGTAAATGTTACTTGTAGCAGTTTTAAGTGTGATAGACTTCACTCTAACAATTGGTTCACTGTTCACAACATTGTCTCAGCTCTATTATCCAACAAAACACATGTAGTAGCTTGAAGTCATTCACATGGGGACGATGCTTTTGCAGCAATGTTGCAGGTTTGGCCCAAGGCAATATTGTTACTTGCAGCAGTGCTACAAGTTTGGCTGAATGGAAAGGGCATGTAATCAAGAAGTTTGGCAGTGTCCAATGAATACCTAGATGACAGAATATCATGTAAGTGTGTAAATGGCAACAGAGAGTTTGAGACAGAAAAAGAAGAGGGAATTTAAGGGCAGTTGCATGGATAGCAACCAATTCTCCCACATTATTGACAATAGCATTTTCCTTTCTTCACATGGCTGTTTATTTTCCCCCAACGGTGACAAATCCTCTTGTTGGCAGGCATTCATTTACTCCCTGATATTTTTGACAGAGTTTATTCCATCCAGGCACAAGTGTTCAGATTCCCATTCATCTTCCTGCATGCATCTGGTTTGCTTCTCAGTTGGGCATGCATTCATATTGCTAGGGTGGTTGTTGTTCCTTGCAGGCAGCACCATTTCTCCCTCTGCCTTGACTACATATTTACACTACTAGGCAGCAACTGTAGAAGGTAGTGTGACTATTAATCTTTGTGGATGGTGACAGTTTGCTTGTTGGCAGTGACCATTCACATTCCACCCAGCACAAGTGTAGTGTTCCGCCACTCTGCTGGTTTGATTTCACTGAGTTTGAAGGTCTGAATTTTTGTTTTATGTTTGTTTTTTTTTCACAGTTTTTGAGTTTTGTTGCAATGATGCCAAAATAGTGCCACAAATGCATGCATATGTATGATGTAATTTCAAGGTACTAAGCAATTGAAATCTATTTCTGATTTACATTACATTACTAGAAACCAAATGATGCTTTCAGTTCATAAGACTTAACAAGCTTAAATCGGATCTATCTAAGGTGGTGTTGTGACCTTTTCACACATCGCCCCATTGCAAATGGGGACCCTTTGTTTTTTGCTTTTTGGCTTTTTGCCTTGGCGTCGCAACTGCTAATCACCAGTCTTTTTACAATAAGGAGTTTGAGTTCTAAGAGTCGCCCGAGCCAAGTTGAGATTTTAAGCCCGAATTAGTGCCTAAACACCATGGACGGACTCAAAAGGCCCGAGGGACGAAGATTGACTGTTGTTTCGGTCAATTCTGACATCTACTTTTCGGGGATTGCTCCTCAGAACCCCCTATTTTTTTAGGGACTTCATTTTTGGCATTTTTAGCCCAAGTTAGACTTCCTATTTTTTAGGGCCTATTTTTGGAAAGTTATTATTTTTGGAAAAGTTTCTATTTTTGGCAGGGTTTCCACATTTAGAAAGTGCCGGAATTTTGAAAATCCACTCAGAAGCTCCAAAAAGTCAATAGAAATCTCAAAAAATCAATTTGAAAAAAATCATGAAATCCATGATGAAAATCAGAAAATTGGTGAAAATCTGGAAAAAACAGTCAAGAAATCACAGAAAAATGGTGAAAAATCCGGAAAAAATCTGGAGAAAAGATTGAAAATGAAATATACTGAGCCAATTTTTTTATTTTTTGAATGCAATTACAAACAACATGTAATGTCCCCGTTTTTAGCACTTCACTTTTCAGTGATTGCTAGCCTATTCCCAGTGTGCTGTCGGCTGGTCAGTGGCAGAATTAGGGTTTCCGGCTATGTGATGTGTTCTCTTGATGATTCAGGGTTTTGCTTGTTGGAGTTTGGTTTTGGATTCTGGATTCCTTCTGGGTTTTCAGAGAGCTTTGCAGAGGTACGACTTGCAACTGCGTCGGACAACCTTTCTGAACTTACTATTTTTAGTAAGTTATGACGGCTACATCTCAGAGTTTGGGATTTTGGAGTGCGGATTCTTTCTGGGTTTTCAGAAAGCTTCGCAAAGGTGTTGCATGCAGTTTGATCCGAGCGACTTTCCGAATTTACTATTTTTAGTAAATTCTATTTTTGGCAGTGGTCCAGTCAGCACCAACTCAGTCAACTTTCCTCTTTTGGCAGTTCATTGGGTAATTCTGAATTTTGGCATAAGGGGTTCATTTTGGAGGAATAAGTATTTTAAAGACAATAATGTTTTATTTTATAAAATAACCCCTTGTCCTAGTATTATGACTTTAAGTTGTTTTAAAGAAGGGGACCTTGAGGGGTATTGTCTCATGAAGGAAATATTTTATATTTCTAAAGTCAAAAAATATTACTTGGAGAAAAGGGCGCCTTTTTATGAAGGAAAAGATTTTAAAATAAAGAATATTAACTTCATGAAAGGGGGCGCCCAAATTGGAGGGAAAAGAAGACAGTTACAAAATTGAAAATTAGGGTTTCTTTCTAGAAGCTTCCGGAGGGTCCTCTCAAAATTATAAAAGGGAGCTTTGGGTCTTCATTTGGACATCTTATGACTTCTATATTGTTATGCTGCCGAAATGGTAACAGGATTGCTTCGAGGAATGAATGCCTCCTAGCCTTGGCTCGACTTCGTGCTTGAGAGATAGCACCTAGTGGAGAGGTTTGCTTGTTTGAGTGACATTTTGTAGTGAGGTTTGCATTTGTAGTTTGGGTTTACTTATGTAGTTCAGTTTATTGCATTTTATGTCATTTTCTGGAGTTGCTGATAACAGGGCTGAATCTATAGTTTCACTCATAAATCAAAAAATACAAAAAGAGTTGTTCTGGGTATTGTCTCATTGGTTTTCTCTGTTGGAAGCGACCCTTCATGAATATTTGCAGATTTTAATATGAAGCTTATGATTTTATAAAGCAAATTCGTCATTCCTTGTAGGGCGCCCTTTTTGGAGTGCTTTGGGATCCGTACCATTAATTAATAGCCACTTTTAGCTGCCCTTTCTCATTACTAAACTAGGCGCCATCATTTTGAGGGTCTATTGCATCAGATTTGAAGTCATTTGGGTCAGTTTTGAGTGATATATGAGCATTTTAGTGAGGTTTTGTGTTGCTGGTTTAGCATTTCAAGTTGCTGGTCTGTTATATCAGTTTTGAGTAATTTGCATTTTGGTGAAGAGTTTGTGTCTGGAAGGTCATAATTAATCTTGGAATGATCATATCTATTATTGCAGCAGTGGAGAGCTTCTAATCTTGTTCATTGCAGGCATCTTTTGATATTTTGTAAGCTGAACAGTAGTACTGTCAGCATTCTCTCTTATGTTCTTTACTTTACTGTATTTCCCACTGGATAAGTGGAAGAGGCTGGCTTGCCGCCTAATTACTCTGAATTGCATTGTAACATCTTACATCTCTGCCCTATGGTAGCTCCATTCCCACTCCGGGTTTGAAAGCACATTCTGGGTGTTGAGTCTACTTTCTGCATATTAGATGTTAGGGATCCTCTGACCATATGCTCGTCGTCCTCCGGCGCATTCTTGGTTAGAGTTCTTATTTCGCATTGCATTGAGATCCTCTGACCATATGCTCGTCGTCATCCGGCGCATTCTTGGTTAGAGTTGAATTCTGCATTGTTTTGGTTTTAAGCACTAACCCTAACGGGTACTTGTAATTGCATTCAAAAAATCAAAAAAATTTTTGGTCTGGTTCATTACACAACATGCACCCGTTAGGGTTAGCAATTAACCGAAACAATGCAGAATTCAACTCTAACCAAGAATGTACACCAAGATCCCGGAATGGGCAAGGTGTGAGCATATGGTCAGAGGATCTCAATGCAATGCAGTATTGAATAACTCTAACCAAGAATGCGCCAGATGACGGCGTGCATATGGTCAGAGGATCTCTATCAACTAAAATTGCTGAAGTGAAACTCGACGCCTAGCATGTGCTTTCCAACCCAAGGTGAGAAGGGAGCTACCATAGGGCGGAGATATTAAAACTACAATGCAACTCAAATGTAAATAGGCGGCAAGCCAGCCTCTTCCACTTATTCAGTGGGCAATTACAAAGCATGAAAGCAAGATTGAATGAAATGTTGATAGTACTACTGTGCAGCTTACAATATGATGAAGAATGCCTGCAAGATCAAGGATTAAAGCTCTTCAAATTGCTGCAATAGTAAATATGTCCTCCACAAGGCCTAATATGACTTTCTAGCACCAACCCTTCACTAAAATGCAATTTTCTCAAATCTGATATGACAGACCAGCAACATGAATGACAGAACCAGCACTCTAAAAACTCACTAAAATGCACTTTTCTCTCTCAACACTCACTCTATTGATATGAAACCAAATGCATACGACCTTAATGAGTATGGCAACCAAGATGGGACACTTAAACCCTATCAAAAACCCTTGATTCTTTTTTGCACAATTCCCAATGAAGTGTGAATGGTACGGCCCCTTATGGAGGGCGATTTTCCTTTATAAAATCCAATCCTTAACCAAAAAATCTGAAACTTGTCATGTTGAGTCGCTCCTAGCAAGGAATCACAAAGGATCAATACCCAATAATAGATTATTTTTATTTTTCAATATATGAGCATAAACACCCTTCAGCTACAAATAAGCAACATTTCCAGAAATGACTATAAAATGCAAGAAAAGATCTACAATGCAAAACTGATGCAACAATGCAAACCTCACTACAAAATTCTCTCACAAGCAAACCAAATCCTCCACTAGATGCTATCTCTCAAGCATGAAGTCGAGCCAAGGCTAGCAGACATTCATTCCTCGAAGCGTTTCCAGTACCATTCTGGCAGAGTAACATTACTGTAGACATAAGATATCCAAATGAGGACCCAAGGCTTCCTTTTATAATTTTGAGAAGACTCTCCAGAAGTTTCTAGAAACCCTAATTTTCAAATTTGAAATAAACCCTTTTCCCTCCAAGAGAAGGCGTCCCTTTTCAAGCCTTCACTTTATTGACTTTTAATTTTAATTCACCTTTTCAAGAAGTAGGTTGTAATGTCCCCTTCTCAGCAGTGATCGTTTCTGTTGACCATTGGCCTATTCCGGAGACCTGTAGGCTGTGCGGAGGGTGAAATTAGGGTTTCCTAGTTTTGAGGAGGTTGTTGTTTGGAGTTTGGGTTTCTGACTGCGGATTCTTTCTGGGTTTTCAGAGAGCTTCGCAGTGGTGTGTTCAGTTTGGCATTCCGGGCAACTTCGTGAATTTACTATTTTTAGTAAATTCTATTTCTGGCAGTGGACAGTTTGGGTTCAGTTCAGTTGGATCACCTCTTCAGTTGTTTCAGCTGACACTTCTATTCTTGGCCTTGGGCGCATTTTTTTGTGGAGAAATAAGTATTTTATTATAATATTATTATTTTAATATTATACCCTTGGTCTAGCAGTGCAACTTTAAGTTGTTTTTTAAAAGGGGTCTTTTGAGGGTCAAGGCGTCATAAGGAGATATATTATATTTTAATGTCAATTTTGAAGATTATTAAATGGGACGCCCTTTTGTAAGATGAAGTTTATTTTAAAAAGTGAAATATTTTATGGAGGAAAAAGGACGCCATCTTTTGGAGGGAAAAGAGTAATTTGAAATTAGGGTTTTGGGGCGCCCTCTGGAAGTTTCTAGATGTTCTCTCATTTCTATTTAAGCAGGCCTCAGCTCTTCATTTGGTATCTTCCGTCTACTACACCGTTATGCTGCTGGATTGATTTCAGACACTCGCTTCGAGGAAAGCACACCTCCTAGCATTGGCTCATCTTCTTGCTTGAAAGATAGCAACTAGTTGAGAGGTTAGCTTGTAGTGAGTTATTTCATATTTCAGTTGTGTGGTTTGCATTTTGGAGTTCTAGTTTGTGTTTCTGTCATATTTCTGATGTTGCTGAATGTCATTGAAGAATGTAAGAATTGCTCACAAGTCAGAAAATAAAAATGTTATCATTCTGGGTATTGCATCTATCTGTTTGCCAATATAGGGCGACCTTTCTCGCTAACTTTTAGATTTTAATTGTGAGTTTTTATTTTTATTGAGTGAAATCGCCCCTTGCTGCTGGGCCGTACCTTTTTGGGGGTGTCTTGGAATGTGTGCAATTCATTGAGAGTTATTTAGAGTGGGTTTGAGCTTTCTCATTGGGCGCCTTCATCATACAAGCAATCTGCACTTCGTCTGGTGTCAATAGGGTGTGATTTGAGCAAGTTACGAACATTTAAGTGGATATATTGTTGCAGATTTCATCGTTCTTTGTGCAGGTCTGATACAGCAGATCTAAGATAGTTGTTCCTTGGTTGAGATTTAAGTATTGGACATCAAGTTTGATATTGTAAAAGCTTACTAATCATATGCAGCTTGGAAAGACATAACTTCTCTGTTTATGAGTATATTCTATCTTATTGTAAGCTGTTAGTAGTACTATCAGCATTTCCGATCTTATATCTCATTTCTCTAACTTGTATTTCCCACTGAAGAAGTGGAAGAGGCTGGCTTGCCGCCTTTTACTTTCTTGCATTGTAATTTCCTAAGTCTCCACCATATGGTCGCCTCTGATCCATCACGGATCGAGTAACACATACTTGGTGTTGAGCTCTTTTCAGTTTTGCAATAGATAGGGATCCTCTGACCGAATGCTCGTCGTTCACCGGCGCATCTCTGGTTAGAGTTCTTGTTCAGCATTTACTTTTGAGATCCTCTGACCAATGCTCACACCTTGCCCGCATCGGGATCCTGGTGTACATCTGGTTAGAGTTACTTTCTGCATCGTTCTGGTTTATGCTAACCTTAACGGGTGCGTGTTGCATTGTAATCATTTGTGAAAAAAACAAAAAAAAATTGGTCCGGTTCATTACAGTGGTATCAGAGCCATGATTCTGCCAACCTGTGCCCAACAGTGATTCAGTGGTCAGATGAGTGACAGTGATTGCAGATACTTCACCAGAGGTCAGGCCAGAAGACAACAGATACAGCTTCCGTCAGTGCCAGAAGCAGATACTTTTTCAGAGGCTTTGAGAGAAACTGGAATAACAGTGGATACGGGAAAACAGTTGAGAACATGTCAGATAGTCTTAGGACAGCCATGGAAGAGAAGGATGCAAGGATGGAAAAGAAGTTTGATGGAATGATTGAGATGATGTCTCGATTACTTGCTAGAATGGATCAGCAAGCTACTCAGAACCATATTCCGAATCAAAACCATGCTACAGGAGAAAGCAGTGGTGTCAATGGAAACAACGGGCATAATGGGAACAATGGAAGCAATGGGAATAATGGAAACAATGGTAATGGAGGTAGTAGAACCATTGGACAGCATGATGCCATCTCTAGCGGATCAGCCTCTAGACCGCTCTTTCCTACATTCACTCCAAGAGAAGAACAACCAGTTGAAGCTCCCATTCCCTTGGTAGACGATGCCAGACAAGCCTATATGGAGTATGCTACCCTACCTCCGGATCTTAGGAACCAATGGTCCTTTGATCAATTCTTGAATCAGAGGGACAGAAGACACGGAAGAAGAGTTGATAACCGAGCTTATATGGCTCCTAGAACAGATTTTCATCAAGCCTTAGGAAAGGTAACATTGGCTCACTTCGATGGAAGTGATACGTGTTCAGCAAGATCATGGGTTCAGAAGTTAGACAACTACCTTTCACTTCGTCCCATGCCAGAAGAAGATGCCATCAAGTTTGCAACGCTTCATTTGGAGGGAGCTGCCCATGAGTGGTGGTACCATGGTTTGGTCACTCTTGGCCATAACCTTATTCGAACCTATGGAGAATTCACCAACAAGCTGATTGAAAGGTTCGACACTAAGGATCCTGAAGTAAGGTTTCGCGAGCTTGCACAACTCAAACAGCATGGCTCCTTGGATTCTTACATTGCTGATTTCCAGAGACTTTCTGTGATGGTGCCCAACATCACCGAAAGAAGATTGGTTGTGTTGTTTTCTGAAGGTTTGGTTGAACCCTTGAAAGGATGGGTTAAAGCTTTCGATCCACCAAGTCTTGATGAGGCAATCAAGAAGGCTCGTAGTATGGAGTTATCAGCCCCTAGGCCTAAATTTCCGCCTAAGCCTTTTGGCCATAAGAGGGATAAGGATAAAAGACATTCTTCTAATCAGCACAAGAAGTTCCCACCTAAATTGACTGAAGAGCAACGTGAACAGCTCAGAAAGGAGGGCAAGTGTTACACATGTTTAGAGCCTTGGACTAAAGGCCATAGATGTCCTGGAAGAGGGCGTTATAATCAAATGGGAACCTATTCTGATTATGAATCAGCATCTGATATGTCTGATCAGCAGTCTTATTTCGGGGACAGCGAGGATGAAAGAGCCACAGAAGAGTCCGATCATGAGCAAGGAGTTGGGGGCCCTATTGCCCAACTCTCTAGTTTCCAAAAGAACGAATCTTTCAAGGTTCGTGGTGGAGTTGGAGGCCATCGTATTGTTGCATTAATTGATACTAGTGCAACGCATAACTTCATTGATGAAGGTGTGGTTGCAAAGAGAGGTCTCAAAACTGAAGAATTTGAAGGCTTCAAAGTCATGGTGGCTGATGGGTTTCACATTTCATGCACACGAAGAGTTCCTAACATGTCCTTGCAGTTGGGAAACTATGAAGTCAAAGATGACTTCTATGTGGTTACTATTGGTGACACAGATGCAGTCTTGGGCATACAATGGTTACGCTCACTTGGTGAAATCTCTCTCAACCTACAAACCATGGAGCTCAAGTTCCAATCTGATGGTAAGAGAGTTGTTTTGAGAGGAATGTCTAATGGTGGTCCTCGTATAGTTTCTTTCAAAAGGATGGAAAGGCTGATTAGACATGACCAAGTGGAGTGGGCTGCGGAATGCATGGTTCTTCCTGCCAGTCCAGTTGAGACCAAGAGGGAATATCCTCCTGATATTCAATCCATACTCACCAAAAGGAGTAAGGTGTTTGCTGATCTACCACCTGGGCCACCACCAGAAAGAGGTGCTGAGCATGTTATTGAACTTAAGGAAGGGGCCAAACCAGTAATCACAACACCGTATAGATATCCTAAGAAGCAGAAGGATGAAATTGAGAAGAACATAAGAGAACTCCTGGAGATGGGCTTCATTCGCCCTAGCAAGAGTCCTTTTGCTTCAGCTGTAGTTCTTGTGAAGAAGGACGGCACCATCCGCATGTGTGTGGATTATCGTGCCTTGAATCAAAGCACAATAAAAAATCGGTATCCTATTCCCCGGATCGATGAGCTCATAGATGAGCTACATGGTGCTAAATTCTTCTCCAAAATTGATTTGAGATCGGGTTACTATCAAATCCGGATGAGGGGCTCAGATGTTGAGAAGACGGCATTCAGATGCCACCATGGTCACTTTGAGTTCCTAGTCATGCCCTTTGGCTTGACTAATGCTCCAGCAACCTTCCAGTCCTGCATGAACAGAGTTTTCCAGAAGCAGTTGAGGAAATTTGTGTTAATTTTCTTTGACGATATTCTCATCTTCAGCAAGACGTGGGAAGAACACCTCAAGCACTTGGAGGAAGTGCTTAGCATTCTTGAATCAGAGAGTTTGTTTGCAAAGGAGTCCAAATGTGAATTTGGGATGAAGGAGCTGCTCTACCTTGGCCATATCATCAGCGCTGAAGGGGTGAAGGTTGATCCAGAAAAGATCAAAGCTATAGTAGATTGGCCACCTCCAGAAAATCTAACTCATTTGAAGGGATTTTTGGGACTTTGTGGCTTCTATAGAAGGTTCGTAAAGGGGTATTCTCAAAGTGCTGCTCCTCTTACTGACCTCACTAAAAAGGGGGCTTTCATGTGGTCAGAAAAAGCTCAAAATGTGTTTGATAAGTTCAAGAAAATCATGAGTTCTTGTCCTGTATTGGCCATACCAGATTTCTCAAAACCCTTCGAGTTACAGTGTGATGCTTCAGGGGAAGGTATTGGGGCTGTTTTGATGCAAGAGAAGCACCCAATTGTGTTTGAGAGCAGAAAATTAAGAGGGGTTGAGAGGACCTACTCTATCTACGACAAAGAAATGCTTGCAATCATGCATGCATTAGCCAAGTTCAGACAATATCTGGTGGGGAGCAAATTCGTGGTCAAGACTGATCACAACAGTCTCAAGCACTTTATGCATCAGAAGGACTTGAATGAGAGACAGCAGAAGTGGGTGAGTAAGCTACAAGCTTACGATTTTGACATTGAGTATGTCAAAGGGAAGAATAACGTTGTGGCTGATGCTTTGTCTAGAAGACCTCATTTGAGCTCATTGTGTGAGCTTAATGCTGATTGGAAGGATTGTTGCTTGCTGATTATGCCAAAAATCAGTTTGCAACCAGCGTTATTGAAGGTACTTTTCATGATGAAAGGTACAAGGTAGTTGATGGGTTGATCCACTACAAGGGAAGAATCTTCTTGGTGGCTGATTCTAAACTTAAGAAGAAGATTTTGGTGACTTTCCATGACAGTCCACTTGCTGGTCATCAAGGGTACTTCAAGACATACAAGCAGATTCGAGAGAGATTCTCTTGGAAGGGGTTGAAAGATGATGTTCAGCGTCACATCAAGGAGTGTAGTACTTGTCAAATGAATAAAAATGAGCACTCTCTTCCAGCTGGTCTACTGCAGCCACTTCCCATTCCAAATCAAAAATGGGAGAGTATCTCTATGGATTTCATCACCGGGTTGCCTAGGGCTCAAGGCAAAGACTGTATTTATGTTGTAGTGGACAGATTGACCAAATTCTCTCATTTCTTTGCCATCACAAGCACATTTACAGCAGCTCAAGTTGCAGATTTGTTCTTCCATGAAGTGTTTAGACTGCATGGGTTGCCTAAAAATATTGTGAGTGATAGGGACAGCAAGTTCCTAAGCACCTTTTGGCAGGAAATTTTTAGGATGAGTGGTACAGTGCTTACTCCAAGCACTAGCTATCACCCACAAACGGATGGTCAAACGGAGATTGTGAACAAATGGTTGGAGGGCTATCTCAGAAATTATGTCTCAGAACAGCAAAGAGCATGGGTAAAATGGCTCCACTTGGGAGAATATTGCTACAATTCATCTTTCCACATGTCAATAAAGATGTCTCCATTCATGGCCCTCTATGGTTACGAGGCTCCAAGCTTTGCTGATTTGGTGTTTGGCGATAGCAAAGCTCCTCAAGCCAAGGATTGGTTGCAGCAGAGCCAAGATGTTTTGAAATCCTTGAAGGACAACCTTCAAATGGCACAAAATCAGCAAAAGATGTACGCTGATCAGCAGCGTGTTGAGCGCTCATTTGAGGTTGGTGACATGGTATATCTTCGGCTTCAGCCCTACAGACAGTCCACACTTAAGAAGAGTGGAGCTGAGAAGCTGAAACCACGCTTCTATGGACCATTCAAGGTTGTTAGGAAGGTTGGAGCGGTGGCCTATGAGTTGGAACTACCTTTGAGTAGTAAGGTCCACAATGTCTTCCATGTGTCTCGCCTCAAAAAGGCACTTGGACACAACGTTGTGGCTTCATCACAGTTACCTCCTTTGGATGAAGAAGGGCAGTTGACTTTGGTTCCAGAACAGATTATTGATTTCAGAGAGCGTTCCTTGAGGAGGAGAACAATCAAAGAGTATTTGGTAAAGTGGAAGAATTTACCATTGGAGGATGCTACTTGGGAGGATGAGGAGATTCTACAGCATCCAGACTTGCGATTGCTTGAGGGCAAGCAATCTTGGGGAGGGCGGACTGTAATGTCCCCTTCTCAGCAGTGATCGTTTCTGTTGACCGTTGGCCTATTCCGGAGACCTGTAGGCTGTGCGGAGGGTGAAATTAGGGTTTCCTAGTTTTGAGGAGGTTGTTGTTTGGAGTTTGGGTTTCTGACTGCGGATTCTTTCTGGGTTTTCAGAGAGCTTCGCAGTGGTGTGTTCAGTTTGGCATTCCGGGCAACTTCGTGAATTTACTATTTTTAGTAAATTCTATTTCTGGCAGTGGACAGTTTGGGTTCAGTTCAGTTGGATCACCTCTTCAGTTGTTTCAGCTGACACTTCTATTCTTGGCCTTGGGCGCATTTTTTTGTGGAGAAATAAGTATTTTATTATAATATTATTATTTTAATATTATACCCTTGGTCTAGCAGTGCAACTTTAAGTTGTTTTTTAAAAGGGGTCTTTTGAGGGTCAAGGCGTCATAAGGAGATATATTATATTTTAATGTCAATTTTGAAGATTATTAAATGGGACGCCCTTTTGTAAGATGAAGTTTATTTTAAAAAGTGAAATATTTTATGGAGGAAAAAGGACGCCATCTTTTGGAGGGAAAAGAGTAATTTGAAATTAGGGTTTTGGGGCGCCCTCTGGAAGTTTCTAGATGTTCTCTCATTTCTATTTAAGCAGGCCTCAGCTCTTCATTTGGTATCTTCCGTCTACTACACCGTTATGCTGCTGGATTGATTTCAGACACTCGCTTCGAGGAAAGCACACCTCCTAGCATTGGCTCATCTTCTTGCTTGAAAGATAGCAACTAGTTGAGAGGTTAGCTTGTAGTGAGTTATTTCATATTTCAGTTGTGTGGTTTGCATTTTGGAGTTCTAGTTTGTGTTTCTGTCATATTTCTGATGTTGCTGAATGTCATTGAAGAATGTAAGAATTGCTCACAAGTCAGAAAATAAAAATGTTATCATTCTGGGTATTGCATCTATCTGTTTGCCAATATAGGGCGACCTTTCTCGCTAACTTTTAGATTTTAATTGTGAGTTTTTATTTTTATTGAGTGAAATCGCCCCTTGCTGCTGGGCCGTACCTTTTTGGGGGTGTCTTGGAATGTGTGCAATTCATTGAGAGTTATTTAGAGTGGGTTTGAGCTTTCTCATTGGGCGCCTTCATCATACAAGCAATCTGCACTTCGTCTGGTGTCAATAGGGTGTGATTTGAGCAAGTTACGAACATTTAAGTGGATATATTGTTGCAGATTTCATCGTTCTTTGTGCAGGTCTGATACAGCAGATCTAAGATAGTTGTTCCTTGGTTGAGATTTAAGTATTGGACATCAAGTTTGATATTGTAAAAGCTTACTAATCATATGCAGCTTGGAAAGACATAACTTCTCTGTTTATGAGTATATTCTATCTTATTGTAAGCTGTTAGTAGTACTATCAGCATTTCCGATCTTATATCTCATTTCTCTAACTTGTATTTCCCACTGAAGAAGTGGAAGAGGCTGGCTTGCCGCCTTTACTTTCTTGCATTGTAATTTCCTAAGTCTCCACCATATGGTCGCCTCTGATCCATCACGGATCGAGTAACACATACTTGGTGTTGAGCTCTTTTCAGTTTTGCAATAGATAGGGATCCTCTGACCGAATGCTCGTCGTTCACCGGCGCATCTCTGGTTAGAGTTCTTGTTCAGCATTTACTTTTGAGATCCTCTGACCAATGCTCACACCTTGCCCGCATCGGGATCCTGGTGTACATCCTGGTTAGAGTTACTTTCTGCATCGTTCTGGTTTATGCTAACCTTAACGGGTGCGTGTTGCATTGTAATCATTTGTGAAAAAACAAAAAAAAAATTGGTCCGGTTCATTACATAGGTGTCCAAATTCAAGCTTCATTTTTGACTTTAATAAAATATAAAATCACCTCCATGAGGCGCCCACCCTTGAAGACCCACTTTTTAAAACAACATCAAGTGATAAGACTAGGCCAAGGGGATACAACAACATTAAAATATAACATTATTTAAATAAAATGAACTTATCTCTCCAAAATGCATCCTGTTGATGTGTTTTTTGTGACCGCACCAACGCAGAATAAAGTCGCCAATGACTACCCTATTCTCTTTTGATCAAAGTATCCAGCACGCTAAGATTGCGAGAGAGTTCGTGCGTTCAACTCCAAGGTTCCTTCAGTGCGAATAGTCTCAGTTGGCTTGATGTGATTTGCTGGTATTTCAAGGGGACTTACGGAATTGCTCAACGACGGAGAAAGGAATCCAAATGCTCGAAAGATTTGTCTATGAAGTTCTTGTTTCCTGAACTAACTTGAAAGTACTGAATTTAAAATGCAGGGTTTAGAGAGCTTTAATCTACTCTAAGGGGTGGACATGGCGATAAATTCTCACAAGCTTCAACCAGGCTCTGCTTTGCCTCGCTTCGGACTGCCTCCACAGAACCGATGCAATCTTCAAAGGAGTAGCTCAAGGTGTTCAGATCACAACTTAGCATGAAAATACCATCACAACGACGCATATAAACATACAAATCATGATCAAAGTTAAGTACATGATATTCCAGTTGACCACACAAGGCGCATTCACCATCAGCGAACACACTAGTGGTATGGATAGATGAAGTTTGCTCAAATTGAAGACCACATTCCACAATTACTATCTACTGCTTGCATGAAATGAAACTTATTCTACTTTAAGTCACTACTCGAATCAGAAGGACGAAGAAACCTTGCTAGCTACTCACAACAAAAGACGAAATTCATCATCAATGAAAATTCTTTTTATTGGGAGAGTGTTCACAACAATTTCTTACAAAGTTTTAAGGAAAAACTTTCCTTCTTCAACTACTCTATCAATCTATACTAAGCTACTTCTAATTTGTCTCTCTATTCTAACTTCTACTCTAATTCTACTAGGGTACAAATGAGGGGGACTCCCCCTTTTATAGATGGCCAAGTCCAACGGATGGCTCATATTACAATCGACTGGATGGCCCAGATCGTGCCACCTCAGCCCTAAACAAGATTCACCCTAAAAACCGCCAACAAGAGGAGTGGGGTAATAAATGAGCCATTAATGGCCATCATCCTTCTAGAAGATTCCAGCCTTGAAACGCGTTCACATTGTTCTCCTTCTTAACTGCAGACTTGATCAAATAGACTCAACTATAGGCACGTTCTCGATCTAACTTCAAGGCGGCAACTTCATTCTTTTGCCTGATGATGATTTTCAACACTTGGGTCTTCATCTTTTCTCCATCTTGAGTTTTGAAAACATTTCTTCTCTGTCACTAAGTCTCAACACTTAGCCGTTCTCTTGCAACTTCTCTTCCTTCAAGGTTGAAATGTCATCCTGGATTATTTTCTTCATCACTTAAGTCATCACCGCTTGGTCTCGATGTTCCTCCTGCAAAATAAGCAAGGAGAAGGTATTAGAACACTTCATAATATAAACTTAACTTGCTTGATTTTCACGCTTTAACTTCCAAGGGTTCATCGTCTTCACTAGCCAACTTGCGTTCAAATTCTTCATGCCTTAGTCAAATTTCATCTTCCTCAAGGGCGTATCATCTTTTAAAAGTGTTAGCTTCAACTGCATCTTCTTCACTTTTCCGGCTGACATTTCATCCAACTCTGGCTTGAGCAAAATGTTTTCATCAGGAACTTGGTCAAAAATCATCTAGGCAATCATTTTCAAATTCATCCGCCAAGGCATTTTTAACACATTTAATCCCTTGCCTTGGAAATTTTTTAAACGGTGTAGATAAAGATCCTGTACGCTCCCTAGTCCCAATCAATTTTGATACTCACCAGAACCGTAACCTTCCTTCTAAAGATGAGTGCCGAACTACCCGAGAACTCAATTAATCTACCTCACCTAATTAATTACCTTATCCGAGAACTAGCAAGCGCATTAATGAACTGATTAATTACTCCCACCCGCTTCCCACCCACCGCAATAGGATTAGATGCCGTTGAAAGGGGTGGGTGGAAGATAGGGGCCCGCCCATCCCGGAAATAAAGTTGGCCCACAACTAAGATTGCGTGGCCATGGGGCAACCACTCAATTCGATCCAATCCCCTAGGGGTTGAGAAAGAGGGAATCAGTTCAGTAGCAACGCACCCGCCTCATTCGCGACATAAGATGCGCTTTCACTATACCTTTATTCGTCTGTCGTGCCCATTCATTGAAACGCAACACCCGTGCTTCAATCCCACTTACCGAACCCCGGTTAAACGATCCCGGTCAGTGAGCCGGGAAAATTCACAATTCAAGTGCCGGTTAAATTCTTCATCCTGAAGGCCTTGGCAAAATGCAGAAGACTTTAAAATCAACTTCTCATCAAAGATCTTCAATACCCAGAAGAAAATTTTCTTCAGAACGTGTAGAATTCATGGGTGTACAATGAACGGGTTCATTTAATTTTTTGAATTTTGAACCTTAGAAAAATAATTTCTCATCAAATCTATTTTATTTCTTCACCCTTGAGCGTATTTCCTTGCTCTGACTTGAAATTTCTCATTGACTCTGTGAAGCTGGAGTATTCTGACTCATTCCTGCCAATTTTATCCATGCCTTTGAAAATTTCATCTCCTCCATCAGACTTAGGCATATTTTCTTCTAGAGGTGGAATTTAAATATTTATACTTAGAAAAATATTCCATCATTTCATCACTAGCTTGGGCGCATTTAAGCTTTTGTCCTGCCACTTGCAAACACTTAGAAAATATTTCTTGACTTCTTTCTCATCTTGGGCGCAATTCATGGGTAGAGACTTCAAATTTAAAATATCTAGAAACTCTTCAAGCTCAAAGGCGCATTTCACCCTATAAGCTTTCACTTTTCAATACTTAGAATATTTTCTAGACTCATCTTCTTCCATGGGCGCAAATGACCCCTTCTAGTTTCAAGTGTTAGCACTTAACATTTTCCAAAGCTCCACAGGCAAGTCCAGGCGCATCAACAGGGGAGAGCTTCAAATTTAAAAGACTTGAATATATTTTCAACCTTTCTTTAGTCAAAGGCGCATATGACTGGCTGAGCTTTGAGTTTTCCACACTTAGACATTTTAAAACTTACTCCTCCAGCGTAGGGCGCATTTTAAGGTGTGCACTTTGAGTTTTGAGCACTTAGGAAATATCAAATTCTCCCCTCAACTCCCAGGTGCATATGGAGTGGGCAACTTCTAGTTTTCAATACTTAGAGAATTTCTATGTCATCTCCCCAAGCCTAGGCACATTTAGCCCTTGGAGCATCAAATTTAAAACACTTAGAATTTTTCCAGCTCACCCTCTTCTCCCTAAGGCGCATTTTGGAGGTGCTACTTCCACTTTGGGTGCCTTAGAAAATTTTTGATGCTTCTTCTTCTTCAAGGCGCATATGGGGGCTTGAGCTTCCAATTTATGAGACTTAGGCAAATTTGTAGGCATCTCTCCAAGCAAGGGCGTATTGAAGAGATGCAACTTCAAGTTTTGATGACTTAAACAAATTTCAATCTCTCCAAGCAAGGCAAGGCACATTTTAGGGGGGGAGCTTCCATTTTCAATGCCTTCACTAAATTTCCTGCCTCATCTTCAGCTTCTCAAGGTGCATTTGGCCTGTGAACTTCAAATTTCAAGTGCCTAGAGAATTTCCACCAACCTTCAGCTTTTAAAGCCTTTTTTCACTGGCTGGACTTGAAAATTTATCAACTTTAGTGAATTTTATACCACTTGTCAATTTTAGAGTGATTCGTTCATGCTAACCCTAGCTTGCCCTAACTTTCTAATTTTAGAAAGTTTCCCAAATTTTGAATTTCAAGCTAATTTCAAGCTCCAAAAGGCTAGATTTTGCTTTGTTTTGAATCTCGGGATGTGTTTGCGCTACTGATGCCTGATATCTGTCTGTACCTGCTATTTTAGCAATTTACTAAAAATAGTAACTGCTCAGAATGTCTTCAAATCTCACATGTTGAATGCCTGAAATGTGGTGGTCGTGGCTGGATGCTGCTTTTGCATGATTGTCTTGTCCTGCCCTTGAATTTAGGAAACCCTAATTCCTCTGTACCAACCTGCTAAAAATAGTAAGTGTCCGATTTTCCATCCTCTGCAACTCCGTTTGACTTGAAATTCGAATGACGCGCTCCTCACCACGTGACCTGCCCGTTGATGTCGGCGCTTGCTGCTGACTTTCTATTTTTAGCCTGTTTCAGTGTTGGTGTAAAAACTAACACCTCTGGAGTGCAAGTTTGTACGGACAGCTATGCACACTGCGTAATGAGTGCTCTTCAAATTAGGAGGGGAAGCTCCCTCGTAGTGCTGGAATGCATGGAAAAGAAAAGTAATCTAAGTCCTATCTTTTTGTTCTTAGCTGGAAGAGGCACAAGGTTAAGAAAACCAAGAACGTTGCAGCTAAGGATTTTCCGGTTTCGCAGATCATTAACTACAACTAAGCTAACTACTTTAAATCTATCCAGCCTCAAGAAAACAGAGCATGAGGAAATGGAGCAAGGTTTGACTATTAGACGATAAACAGTATAGATTCTCAACTTGAAGGCAAGGTGGCGCATCTATCACTCAATCTAGACAAGTTTATTGGTAACAACATCACACGATAAACTGAATAGGGATTCTCTACTTGAAGGCAAGGTGGCGAACTATCATCTCAATCAACAAGTTTATTAAGCACAAAACAGATTTATCTAAACTATGGGAAGAATTTACCATGACAATCGCATGAAACCCTATGTGGCATAACAATTGATCGTAATGGTAAAGATGCACAAAACAGATTTATCTAAACTATGGAAAGAATTCACCATTACAATTGCATGAAACCCTATGTGCCATAACAATTAATCGTAATAGTGAAGACGCATGAACAAATAC
Organism: Sequoia sempervirens; assembly: GCA_007258455.2. Classification (NCBI taxonomy): domain Eukaryota; kingdom Viridiplantae; phylum Streptophyta; class Pinopsida; order Cupressales; family Cupressaceae; genus Sequoia; species Sequoia sempervirens. The sequence goes on along the minus strand of VDFB02170918.1, from coordinate 15,988 downwards.
CAAAAGAGCAATATTGAGGGCAAGGTAGGCGCAGCATATATTTCTCTCTCAAGCAAAAGTTAATTACAAATGAGCAAAAGCTCTTATTATATAGACATCGAAAGGTGTAGGGAACCCTAAAATCACCTCGAGTCAACTACAGTCTTGCAATGCATGCAAGATTTATTACTAAACCCTAATGAAATAAACTATACAGTTAACTGGAAAGCTACCATCAGTTAACCGGTACATTTAACCTAAATGGACAATGTGCAAGCATGCACGTCCTTATTTAAAGCAAAGTTAATTGGACACTACCTTCAATTAACTGGAAACCCTAACCCTAACTCCTGTGATGATAATTCCAAGGATGAGATAAGCATGTGTGAGGTCAGCAAGTGAACTCAAGACTGAAAGTCGAATTAACTGCTGCTCATGACTCAACCCTCGAAATTAACTGCAGGTTCCAATTGGCAGATCACTCCATGTCATCTTGGTCTAACACTTCGACCAAGAACTCATCAATCACTTTGTCTTCAGGCACTTTGATACTATCCAAAACAACAGTCTGTTTCTTCAGTTCTCTGTCACTTTCCTTGATTGTATGCATTCTCTGACATCTTCAGCCGCTTTCTTGAAACTAGCTGAAATTACTGAAAATGTGATCAGAACCTCCATCAAGATATCACAAAAATGCTTCTGAAACTCAGTTTGTACACCCTCGAGATCAGTGTAGGTACCATTTTTATGAAAATAATGGCACAGGATCTGAGTGACTTCGGCGGCTCCGTAAATGAAGTGATCTATGTTCCTTTTGCAACTTAACGCTTCATTGTCAGCTGCTCTAATGAAAACCTAAATTAAGACCGATTTGGTCTTGAATTTAGTCTAGTTGAACCGCCTTCTGAAAAAATTGCCCGTTGACTGTGAACACGGCTATATTCTGACAACTTTCTCTGAAAAGCTAAAATGGCTCTTGGTGAGGCTAAAAATACCCTGTCGGAGGATAATTTTCACCAAAAATTCTGAGACATGGGTTTTGTCCGGAAAATGATTCTAAGACAACCCACAATGTCAGAATTGTGAAAACACGTCGTTTAGCTTAACATGCAAAAATTCTTCAGTTGAGAATTGTAGGGGTTTTTAGAGCTTCTCGGGGCAATTTTTCTTGAGAAAATCTTGAACATGGGTTTTGCAAACAACGGAATTTTGAACAAACCCACATGATGCGATTTTCAAAAAGATGTGTTTTTGGCCCACATGCAAAGAAATCTTCGGAAAAAGCACAGAGCTTCAGAATGAAGGCTGTGGGGCAATTTTCTCGAAAAAATCTAAGACATGGGTTTTGCTGCAAACACTGAAGTATGCGAACCCAAATGATCAAACTCTAAAAATATGTTGAATTTCTTTGACATGCGAAGAAAGTACCTAAGATGAGAAATAGAAGAAAGAAGACAGAAGATAGAAAGTTTTGCTTGTTCTGCTTCTAAAAAATTCGCTAATCTCTTTGTAAAACTCAATGAAACCTGCATGCAAAGTGAAAATAAAGTCTGGAATCTTCTTCCTATGAACAATCTGAATCCGTTGCTATGAAGAACACTGAATTTTGACACCTGTAGCACTTTTAACTTGCTGCTCGCTCAAGAAGAATGTATATTTCGAAGCTTGAGATGAAGAAATAATGGACGCCAATGCTTGAATAAATAGATTTTCATCTTTGAAATTCGCATAAAGCATCAAATCCATGAAAAGTGCGCTTGGCTTGTGATTGGACCTCATTTTAGTTAACTGAAACTAAAATATGCTAAATGAAGCGCCATGCTTTAGGGTTTCCCTTTTCAATCTTCAGTTAACAAATTCATGCGATTTTGACTTTAGTTGACAATCTTCATTGAATTCGCCATCCTTCACACTTGCTTTAAATTCACAATTTAGAACTAAAGCGTCCCTTTTGAGAACTAAAGTTGACAATCTTTGTTGAAATGAATTCGCCAACTTCATGCTTTAAATCTTAAAACATTCCAAATATAGCATCCCTTTCAAGACTTCAGTTGACATTCAAGAAAAGAATGAATTCGCCAACTTCACACTTATGCTTCAATTCTAAAAATAACGTCCCTTTTGGAACTCAAGTTGACAAAAGGTGAAGCGCCAACTTCACAAAAACTTCACAATTGCAACCAAATTCGCCATGCATGTGAACTCAAGTTGACTTTCAAGAATAATCTTCAGTTAAGTGAACATGCAAACAAGTTAACTCAACATGCGAACTTAAAGATCACTCAACATGGTAATATATGAACTGAAGATGACAACCCAGAAAACGTTTAGTCTAACTGTAGTCAGAACTCAAGTTAAGGCGTCCATTCAACTCTCTTTCGAAAATCCAACTTTGACCTCTTAAGGCGAATTCCAGACTTAGTCAAATTTCATGAAAATTTAGACTTAAAACCTCTTCAGGACCTCTGTTCATCCTCTGACACTGGCTGACTGACTCCACCGATTAGCTGGCTGACAGGTGCATCGCAGAGCTGAGCAAAAACTAATCAAAAGGTATCTTGAGACTGAAAACCATAAAATTGACATCTGAAGGCTCAAAAATCCAAGCGCCTTTTTCAAAAGCTGCGCTTTTTCTCAGACTTAGTCAAATTTTGACATCTACATCTCGAACGAAGGGAAGAATAAATCCTTCATAACTTCTGATTTAGCAACTTTCAGGACTGGATCATAGGTTCACTGCGGAGCTGACTTCATTTTGCACGACAGTGCAAAGGCACATTTCCCAAGAAAACATCATCTGAGGGGTGAAAATCAAGGGCGCCTTTTTCAAAGTTGCTCTTTTCCTCCGTGACTTAGCCATTTCTGGAAATGATCAAAATAACATAAAAACTCCGACGCAAGCTGCTGAGACATCTTCTCGATCCGATGGAGACAGTAACGGAAAGTGAACATAACACAGCATATTGAATATCGATATCATAAAAAAGAAAGCATTAAAGGCTTGAAAAGCTCGTGCCTTTCAAAAGTGCTCTTTTGGTATTTCTTTTGATATTTTGACTAAGATTTGACCCCATGTTTGACCTCCGTTCAGGCACTTCAGAACTCAGATTCACCCACTGACGGATGCGTCGCGAAGCTCGAACAAATGTGAGATAAACATCTTGGGTGGCGTTTAGCCAAAAACCTACATTTGGCACCTCAAAAGATGGGGCTTTCAAAAGCTGCGCTTTTTACCAGTGTTAGCCAATTCTCGTTTTCCTCTTGTTTTGCGCTGTATCCTCCGTAACTCGAGCAAAACAGGTCCGTTTGACAAACTTGATAGCTCATCGCGAAGCTGACGTGATGCCGGACAAATGTCTGATGGAGGTGACAAACCCTAAAAACAGGATCTGAGCCCCTAACAGATAGGGCGCCCTTTTGAGAATGTGCTCCCCTCTTTAGAGATAGAAAATTTTAATGATTTTCCTTCAAATTTTCACTTTTCTTAAATTTCTTCAATAACAGACTGACATGACACTGACACCAACTCCGTATTTAAAAACCCCAAAAACGACCTTCTAACATCACTTTAACAAGATTAAGACTTAATTAAGCAAAATGCCTTAGTGAAGCAAAATTTTTGGTTTTGGGTACAACATTCAGGAATGCCTTACTATAAATAGTAAGTGCTTTGTTTGCTTTCAAATTTTACCCACAGATAGCTTGAGAGATGCTGATCGCAGTGGGATACACCGGTTTTCGGAAATTCTGACTTTTTACCCCTCTTTTTGGGTCCCGAAGCTGGAAACCCTAATTTGTTTTGCATGCATATCAAATGATCTCCGTTTGTTCTCGTTTCTGCTGCGTTGCGATCAGTTTGTGATTCTGAAGTGCTGGGAGGCAACTGCCAGAATGTATCTGCTAAAAATAGCAAGTTGCTGAAGGAGTGATTATCTCGCTTTGCATGTCATATCACTGCGAAGCTCTCGAAAAACCCATAAAGAATATGCAGACATGCAAAGAAAACCCTGACATGCAAACCCTAAAAATAGCCTCGGAAGGCTAAATTCTGAAAGTCGTTATCTCACTTTGCATGTTACACCATCGCGAAGGTCTATGAAAACCCAGAAGGAATCTCCAGACATGCACTGAAAAACTCAACATATAACCCCTAAAATTTGCTCTGGAAGTTGAACTGCTAAAAATAGCAAGTTGTCTATTTCTGCTCAAATTTTGCCAGTGAGCAGCTTGACGTGTTCTGAACGCAGCGAGACTATTGGAACTTCAAGAATGCTGAAGGATTGCCTGTAAGTGCACACTTACTAAAAATAGTAAGTTGTTGGAATCTGATGAAATTTCAGTGGAAACCTGCTGGAGGCATACTGACAGCAACGTTAGTCTCAATTTTCAATTTATTCACCTTGCTTGACCCTAGATTGACCAGGAAAGCACAAACCCTAATTTTCAGACTTGGCCAAAAGTTCATGCTTAAACTCGATGACGGGCACAATCCTCGAAAGGCAGACAGTAGACAAGAGAGAACGACAAAACAAACTAAAATCAAGCCAAAAGTTCAGAACGAAGCAAAAATTAGGGGGGGTCCCCATTTGCAATGGGGCGATGTGTGAAAAAGGTCACAACACATCCCAAGGCCAAAATTGAACAACCCAACTGAATCGACTGAAGAGGAAAGCCATCTGTGCCGAGAACGACAGGACCACTACCAGAAATAGAATTTACTAAAAATAGTAAATTCCTGAAGGTGCTCGAAATGCCAAGAAAATCACACCACCACGAAGCTCTCTGAAAACCCATAAAGAATCCGCAAATCAAACACCAGTTCACGAGCAACAACCCCCAAAATAGAATTTACTAAAAATAGTAAATTCTTGAAGGTGCTCGAAATGCCAAGAAAATCACACCACCGCGAAGCTCTCTGAAAACCCAGAAAGAATCCGCAAATCAAACACCAGTTCACGAGCAACAACCCCCAAAATAGGAAACCCTAATTCCAACCTCCGAGTAGCCTACGGGTCTCCGGAATAGGCCAACGGTCAACTGAAAAGATCATGCTCGAGAAGGGGACATTACAGTCTGCCCTCCCCAAGATTGCTTGTCCTCAAGCAACGCAAGCCTAGATGCTGCAGAATCTCCTCATTCTCCCAAGTCGCATCCTCCATAGGCAAGTTTTTCCAATTCACCAAGTACTCTCTGATTGTTCTTTTTCTTAAAGAATGCTCTCTGGAATCAAGAATCTCTTCTGGAATCAAAACTAACTGTCCTTCCTCATCCAAAGGTGGTAACTGTGACGAAGCAACAACATTGTGTCCAAATGCCTTCTTGAGGCGAGACACGTGGAAGACATTGTGTACTCTGCTATTTGAAGGTAACTCCAACTCATAAGCTACTACTCCAACCTTTCTGATAACTTTGAATGGCCCATAGAAATGAGGTTTGACTTTTCAACTCCACTCTTCTTGAGAGTAGAATGTCTGTAAGGCTGCAGTTGAAGATAAACCATATCTCCAACCTCAAAAGAGCACTCAATACGCCGCCGATCAACATACATCTTCTGCTGATTCTGTGCAATCTGAAGGTTGTTCTTCAAGGATTTCAAGATGTCTTGACTCTGCTGCAACAAATCCTTGGCTTGAGGGGCTTTGCTATCACCAAACACCAAATCAGCAAAGCTAGGAGCCTCATAACTGTAAAGAGCCATGAAAGGTGACATCCTTATTGACATATGAAAGGAAGAATTGTAACAATATTCGCCTATGTGAAGCCATTTCACCCATGCTCTTTGCTGTTCCGAAACATAGTTTCTCAAATAACCTTCCAACCACTTGTTCACTATCTCTGTTTGTCCATCGGTTTAAGGGTGATAACTAGTGCTTGGAGTAAGCACCTTACCACTCATTCTAAAGACCTCTTGCCAAAAAGTGCTTAGGAACTTGCTGTCCTTATCACTCACAATGTTTTTCGGCAACCCATGCAATCTAAACACCTCATGGAAAAACAAATCTGCAACTTGAGCTGCTGAAAGGAACTAATGATGGCAAAGAAGTGAGCAAACTTGGTTAATCTGTCCACTACAACATAGATACAATCTTTGCCTTGGACCTTAGGCAACCCAGTGATGAAGTCCATGGATATGCTTTCCCATTTTTGATTGGGAATGGGAAGAGGTTGCAGTAGACCAGCTAGTAGAGTATGATCATTCTTGTTCATCTGGCAAGTGGGACACTCCTGGATGTAGCATTGAACTTCCCCTTTCAGCCCCTTCCAAGAAAATCTTTCCCAAATCTGCCTATATGTCTTGAAGAAACCCTAATGACCAGCAAGTGGAATGTCATGAAATATCATCAAAATCTTCTTTTTGAGCTTAGAATCAGCCACCAAAAAGATTCTACCTTTGTAGTGTATCAGCCCTTCAACCAACTTGTACCTTTCGTCATGAAAAGTACCTTCAATGATTCTGGTTGCAAACTGATTTTTGGCATAATCAGCAAGCAACATGTTCCTCCAATCAGCAGTAAGCTCACATAATGAGCTCAAATGGGGTCTCCTAGATAGAGCATCAGCCACAATATTGTTTTTTCCTTTGACATATTCAATGTCAAAATCGTAAGCTTGAAGCTTACTCACCCACTTTTGTTGCCACTCGTTCAAATCTTTCTGATGCATGAAGTGCTTGAGACTATTGTGATCAGTCTTGACCACAAACTTGCTCCCCACCAAATACTGTCTGAACTTAGCTAATGCATGCATAATGGCAAGCATTTCCTTGTCATAGATGGAGTAGGTCCTTTCAACACCTCTTAATTTTCTGCTCTCAAACACAATGGGATGTTTGTCTTGCATCAAAACAGCCCCAACTCCTTCACCGGATGCATCACACTGTAGCTCGAAAGGCTTGGAAAAATCTGGAATAGCCAAAACCGGACAAGAGCTCATGATCCTCTTAAACTTATCAAAAGTAGTTTGAGCCTTTTCTGACCAACAAAAAGCCCCCTTTTTCGTGAGGTCAGTAAGAGGAGCAGCATTCTGTGAGTAGCCCTTCACAAATCTTCTGTAAAATCCACAAAGACCTAAGAACCCTTTCAAATGAGTCAAGTTCTTAGGAGGTGGCCAATCAACAATTGCCTTGATCTTTTCAGGATCAACCTTCACTCCATCAGCACTGATTATGTGACCAAGGTAAAGTAGCTCCTTCATTACAAATTTACATTTGGATTCTTTAGCAAATAAGCTCTCTGATTCTAGGATGCTAAGCACTTCCTCCAAGTGCTTGAGATGTTCTTCCCATGTTTTGCTGAAGATCAGAATGTCATCAAAAAATATCAATACGAACTTCCTCAATTGCTTCTGAAAGACTCTGTTCATACAAGACTGGAAGGTAGCAGGAGCATTAGTCAACCCAAATGGCATGACTAAAAACTCGAAGTGGCCATAGTGACATCTAAATACTGTCTTCTCAACATTAGATCCTCTCATCCGAATCTAGTAGTAGCCCGACCTCAAATCAATCTTTGAAAAGAACTTGGTTCCATGTAGCTCATCAATGAGCTCATCTATTCTCGGAATGGGGTATCGATTTTTGATGGTGCTTTGATTCAAAGCACGATAATCCACACACATGCGGATGGTACCATCCTTCTTCTTCACAAGAACAACTGCTGAAGCGAAGGGACTCTTACTTGGACGAATGAAGCCCATCTCCAAGAGTTCATTAATGTTTTTCTCAATCTTATCCTTCTGCTTCTTAGGGTACCGATATGGAGTTGTAATAACGGGCTTAGTCCCTTCCTTGAGCTCTATGACATGCTCGGAACCCCGTTCAGGAGGTGGCCCAGGAGGTAAATCAGCAAACACCTTGCTCTTCTTGGTGAGTAAAGACTGAATATCAGGAGGATAGTCCCTCTTTGTTTCAATAGGACTAGCTGGAAGAATCATACATTCCGCAGCCCACGCAACTTGATCATGCCGAATCAGCCTTGCCATTCTCTTGAATGACACAATCTGAGGACCACCATTAGACATTCCTCTTAGCACTACCTTCTTTCCGTCGGATTGAAACTTGAGCTCCATGGTTTGCAGATTTAGAGAGATTTCTCCAAGTGAATGCAGCCATTGAATGCCTAGGACGGCATCCGTATCTCCAATGCTGACTACATAGAAGTCGTCTTTGACTTCGTAATTGCCCAATTGCATAGATATATTAGAAATCTTCTTGGTGCATGAGATGTGAAACCCATCAGCAACCATAACCTTGAAGCCTTCAAATTCTTCTGTTTGCAGCCCTTTCTTTGCCACCACAACTTCATCAATGAAGTTATGCGTTGCCCCAGTGTCAATCAAAGCAACTATTCGCTGCCCCTTAATCATCCCTCGAACCTTGAAAGATTCATTTTTGTGAAAGCTCGAAAGTTGAGCCAATGTACCTCCACTTCCTTTTTCATCTTCGGACTCTTCTGGAGCTCTTTCTACTTCACTGTCATCAAAATCAGACTGCTGATCTGAAAAATCAGAATTACTTTCTTCAGCTAAATAGTATTCAATTTGATGAAATTTGACTCCCTTTGGGCAAACATGATCATGGGACCATTTTTCTCTACAACAGAAACATAACCCCTTTCTTCGGAGTTCATTGAGAGTCTCTGGATCCAACCTTGTGACATGAGTTTTTTGTTGTTTGAATTCCTTATGGTGAGGTCTCTTTCCTTTATCCTTTTTGTGAAATGATGGCTTGGATTGAAATTTGGCCTTAGGAGTAGCCCACTCCATATTTCTTGCTTTCTTCATTGCCTCTTGTAGAGAGGGTGGATCAAAGGCTTTAATCCAACCCTTGAGTGGTTCCATAAGCCCTTCACTGAATAGGATCACCAACCGTCTCTCTGTGATTCCAGTGACCATTACTGAAAGTCTCTGGAACTCTGCTATGTAGGCATCAACTGTGCCATATTGTCTTAGCTGTGCCAACTCCCTCAAATGCACTTTTGGATCCTTTTTCTCAAATCTCTCTATGAGTCTATTGGTGAACTCATCATAGGTAGTGATAGACCGATGACCCAAGGTGACTAGGCCATGGTACCACCACTTATGTGCCACCCCATCTAGGTGTAGCGTAGCGAACTTAATCGCCTCCTCTTCTGCCATGGGTCTAAGAGCTAGATAGTTATCTAACTTCTGTATCCAAGCTCTAGCTGAACTGCTGTCACTCCCATCAAAATGTGGAAGTGTAAACTTGTTGATAGCTTGATGCAAATCCCTTTGTACTGCTGTCCCTCTATGTTCATGATGTCTTCCTTGCCCTCTATTCTTCCTCTTATGATCCACAAAGTCGTTGTAAGACATGTCTAACTTGATTTCATTAGGAAGAGACTCATACTCAGCACGGTCAAGTCTCAACTGTTCCACAAATGAAGTATTTTCTCCCGAATCAGGTTGAGGGTGTACTGGTGCCACGAAGGTGGGTTTGAATGGCCTGGAAGAAATGTAAGTGTTATTTGAAGTAGGCTGAGCAGCATGTCCATTTTGCTGGTTGGAGGCACTGTGCTCTCCGATATGCCCTGGATTGTTCTGTGGAGTAGGATTCTGACCCTTTTTCCCATCATGAAAGATACCATATCCATTATGGCATCCATCTTCCTCTTGAACCTCTTTCCTGGACTTGGCGTTCTTTCTCTTCCCTTTCCACTTTCATCTCTATTGCTGGTAAACCTCTCATTACCACCTGCTGGCCTCTCACCTTCTGCCATTTCTGTTTCCTGAGAAGACTCCCAATGAGCCCTCAATACCTCTGAAGCTGTCTGACCTTCTGGAACCTGATGCCACTGAAATTGACTTGTAGCCTTCTTGTCTTCCCTTGCCAAGTATCTCTTTTCTCTGTCACTCATAGAATCTTTGTTTCACAGGATGGCAGGATGTGTGGCTCTGATACCACTGAAATATACCGAGCCAATTTTTTTTTTTTGAATGCAATTACAAAAAACATGCACCCGTTAGGGTTAGCAATTAACCGAAACAATGCAGAATTCAACTCTAACCAAGAATGTACACCAGGATCCCCGAAATATACCGAGCCAATTTTTTTATTTTTTGAATGCAATTACAAACAAAATGCACCTGTTAGGGTTAGCAATTAACCGAAACAATGCAGAATTCAACTCTAACCAAGAATGTACACTAGGATCCCAAAATGGGCAAGGTGTGAGCATATGGTCAGAGGATCTCAATGCAATGCAGTATTGAATAACTCTAACCAAGAATGCGCCAAATGACGGCGTGCATATGGTCAGAGGATCTCTATCAACTAAAATTGCTGAAGTGAAACTCGACGCCTAGCATGTGCTTTCCAACCCAAGGTGAGAAGGGAGCTACCATAGGGCGGAGATATTAAAACTACAATGCAACTCAAATGTAAATAGGCGGCAAGCCAGCCTCTTCCACTTATTCAGTGGGCAATTACAAAGCATGAAAGCAAGATTGAATGAAATGCTGATAGTACTACTGTGCAGCTTACAATATGATGAAGAATGCCTGCAAGATCAAGGATTAGAGCTCTGCAAATTGCTGCAATAGTAAATATGTCCTCCACAAGACCTAATATGACTTTCTAGCACCAACCCTTCACTAAAATGCAATTTTCTCAAATCTGATATGACAGACCAGCAACATGAATAAAAGAACCAACACTCTAAAAACTCATTAAAATGCACTTTTCTCTCTCAACACTCACTCTATTGATATGAAACCAAATGCATACGACCTTAATGAGTATGGCAACCAAGATGGGACACTTAAACCCTATCAAAAACCCTTGATTCTTTTTTGCACAATTCCCAATGAAGTGTAAATGGTACGGCCCCTTATGGAGGGCGATTTTCCTTTATAAAATCCAATCCTTAACCAAAAAATCTGAAACTTGTCATGTTGAGTCGCCCCTAGCAAGGAATCACAAAGGATCACTACCCAGTAATAGATTGTTTTTATTTTTCAATATATGAGCATAAACACCCTTCAGCTACAAATAAGCAACATTTCCAGAAATGACTATAAAATGCAAGAAAAGATCTACAATGCAAAACTGATGCAACAATGCAAACCTCACTACAAAATTCTCTCACAAGCAAACCAAATTCTCCACTAGATGCTATCTCTCAAGCATGAAGTCGAGCCAAGGCTAGGAGGCATTCATTCCTCGAAGTGTTTCCAGTACCATTCTGACAGAGTAACATTACTGTAGACATAAGATATCCAAATGAGGACCCAAGGCTTCCTTTTATAATTTTGAGAAGACCCTCCAGAAGCTTCTAGAAACCCTAATTTTCAAATTTGAAATAAACCCTTTTCCCTCCAAGAGAAGGCGTCCCTTTTCAAGCCTTCACTTTATTGACTTTTATTTTTAATTCACCTTTTCAAGAAGTAGGCGTCCAAATTCAAGCTTCATTTTTTACTTTAATAAAATATAAAATCACCTCCATGAGGCGCCCACCCTTGAAGACCCACTTTTTAAAACAACATCAAGTGATAAGACTAGGCCAAGGGGATATCATAACATTAAAATATAACATTATTTAAATAAAATGAACTTATCCTCTCCAAAATGCACCCCAAGGCCAAAATTGAACAACCCAATTGAATCGACTGAAGAGGAAAGCCATCTGTGCTGAGAACGACAGGACCATTGCCAGAAATAGAATTTACTAAAAATAGTAAATTCCTGAAGGTGCTCGGAATGCCAAGAAAATCACATCACCGCGAAGCTCTCTGAAAACCCAAAAAGAATCCGCAAATCAAACACCAGTTCACGAGCAACAACAACCCCTAAAACAAGAAACCCTAATTCCAACCTCCGAGTAGCCTATGGGTCTCCGGAATAGGCCAACGGTCAACTAAAAAGATCATGCTCGAGAAGGGGACATTAAAGAAAATCATAGTGAATTTGCCTAAGTATGGAGGTAGCAATTCATGGATTCATGGAAGATAGGCTGAAAGTCCAACCAGCATGGAGAAAGCATAGTGAAGAATGGCAAGAGCTTCAGCCAGGTCCGCCGTTGAAAGTAGACAATGGCATGACATAGTATGAAATCCGCCCAGCAATGGCTCAAACATGTGGCAAGTCCGCCCAGCAAAGGAACAAGACAATGGTTTGACATAGTATGAAGTCCGCTCCAAGGAAGATGGCATGGATTGAAGATGGCATGGACTAAGGCCAAGTCCGCCCAGCAAAGTAAAGAATGGCTTGACCAAGAGGTGAAGTCAGCCCAGCATAGCAACATGAAATGGCATGAATGAAGATGAAGTCCGCCCTAAGACAATGGCTTGGCAAGAGACAAAGTCCGCTCCAAAGAGGATGGCTTGAGGGTAGGCAAAGTCCGCCCAGCATAATGAGGTAATGGCACAAGCCAAGGTAAAGTCCGCCATAAAGAAGTTGGCACAAGTGAATGGAAAGTCCGCCCCACTCAACAAAGACATGGCAAATCCACCATGCCATGGAAAAGAAGATGGCAAGTAGTTGGTGAAGTCCACCCAGCTTGGAAGAAGGCAGAAAATTAAAAAAATTGGCTAAGTATAAGTGCCTTGCCTATATAATGCTACCTTGGGGAGAAAAAATTTCATGAAATTAACTAAGTATTTGATGCCTCGGAAAATAAAATTTGAATTTTGGCTAAGTGTAAAAGGAAAATACATGTGGAAAAGAAGTTCCAAGTCCGCCATGCCAAAATGAGAATGGCAAGAACTCCTTGAAGTTTGCCCTTGCAACATGGAAAAAAGTCTCCTAAGTCCGCCATAAGGAATGGTGAGAATGTCCAGACGAGGAAAGTCCTACCTTGGCACTTAGAAAAAATGGCAAAGACAAGACAAAGTCCGACCTTGTTCAATGGATGGACGGCACAAGCATGAGAAAGTCCGACCTTGCCCAAGCATAGCATGTCCAAACCTTTGTAAGGCATGTCCAAGGCAAAATAAAGTCCGACCTGAGCCTAGATAAGAAAATGTCTTGAGCATCATGAAGTCTGACTTTGATTGAAGAAAAATGTCAGAACCCTGGTGGTTCTCAAATTGAAACCCTGATGGATTTTTGTTTGTTTTGCAAGTTTTTCGTTTTTTTGTAATTTTTGAGGTTTTCAGGCCAATAATGACAAATTGCGATTTTACAAGAAATTGCTATAAAATTCATAAAAAATAAATAAGCTCCGAAATAGCTTGGAAATTACTCAGAAAGGGTAGGCGCATATCTTTATTGAATACTCAGAGCAATTACAATATCAAAATATGGCGTATGAAATGAATATGCATTTATTACATAAAAAAAACCTGATTTTTATGACAGCCGCCTGGAGCAATGATGAGGATGTACGGCTGAAAGGAAACTGAGTCTCTGGTTCCTGAAAACCAACACTGAACCTCTGAAAAGTCAAGGCGCACCCCAAACTGTTGAATGAAGCTGAGTTCTGAGGGTTTCCACAGACAAATGAAGAAGTACGGCTTGCTGGTACAGGAAAAGTACGGCCTGACAGCAGCAACATTAAATGTAGTACGGACTTTGGAAAATGTGCCAAGTCTTTAATGATTGATCTCTGAAAAATACGCCTTTATTGCCAGATGATGTTCTCTGTAAATCTCTGTTAAAATAACTGGATAATCTCAAACTGTGATCTCTGGATGAAATCACCAAGTGCCAGCTTCAACTGATATTTCACAGCCTCAGTCTGCCTGATTCCTGAAGAGTTTTCGTTCTCCAGAAACGATGGTCTGCCAGAAACCCTAAGGTTTGCAAACTCCAATGCTCAGAGCAAAAGACAAATTAGAATAACATTTCATAATGGTTCGATTTGTCTTGACTGCAAAATATATACCTTCTTCAATAAAATTTGACCCAATGCTCTTTTAATTAATCATTTAAATTAAATGATTTAATTCTCACTTTAGAACTTAGGAGAAATAAACAATAATTAATTGGCGTCCTTTTAAGTGAATTATAATTTATTCACTTATCAAATATTAACTCAATATTATAAAGTATAAGAAATACTTTATAATTTGCCAAATTAATTAAATATTTAAATATTTCAATAAAGTGACTTTATTATAAAGTCAAAATATTAAATATTTAATAATGCATTAAATATCCCTTATTCCTCCGTCTAATCATCAAACTGCTGAACTGGGTCGATTCTGAGCTGAAAGGTTGAACCAGGTGCCTTGCCCGAAATAGCAGCTTCCGCCTGACCTAACTTTCTAAAAATAGAAAGTTCCTGAAAATGCACTCTAGAAGATTCTGCGAAGGCCCAACCTGACACAACAGCAAACTGGAGCTACCAAACACTGGATAACTGCCACCGATGATCCTCTGCACACCCTATCAGCCTACGAGGATCGAAATTATAGGCTAACTCCTCGACAAGCAGTGTCAGCTAAAACGGGGACATGACAGTCCGCCCTCCCTGAAATTGCTTGTCCTCAAGCAATCTCTGCAAATACAGCTACACTGCACCACCTGGATCCCATGGATAGTTCCGGACAATGTTCCTGCTGGCCACAACGGACTCCTGTAACTCCCACAACTGATCAACAAGAAAAGAGTACCATTCCCCATTAACCTCAGTGCGGTCCGGCATAGGATCAAGAAGCTCAGAAGGAGGCAAGTCAAACGACAAGCAACACTTACCCCCTAAAACTGCACGAGATATACTATCATCCAACAAATCAAGCACGTGCATGCTAGAACTGTGCACCTGAAACAACTTGTGTACATGTGGATTAATCACGAAGCTATATGCACTCTGTACCATATACACACTATGATACTCCTCCGTGAGCTGAGTCTGAAACCCTAGTGCACTAGTAGGATCCCAAACGCTATCATCACTCGGCTCAAGACCAGGATCAGGTGAGTTACCCATATCAAACTCAAAGAGCAGGTTGTCGAACGTAGATATAACATCTGTCTCAAACAATGGATTGGTCACAAAAGGAACCAAACCACTAGGCTGATCCCAAACGACTGCCTCAGAATTCCCGGGGTACTGAGCATAACCATGCCTGGTCTGCGCAAAATCCTGCTCTACCTTCTCGCCCTTCCCACTAACGAGAGAGATAGAACGAAGGCTGCCATCTGTAATCCCCCTCAACACATATTTCTTGCCCTGTACCTCAAATCGCATCTCCATTTTAGGCAAGTTGAGGGTGAACACACTGATATCCTGCAGCCACCTCATACCCAGAACGAAATCCATCCCACCCAAGTTGACTACATAAAAGTCTGCCTGCAACTCATAATCAGCCAGCATGAGAGTGAGATTACAAATCTGTCGAGTGCAAGTGAGTGTATATCCATCTGCCACCCGAACTCTGAATCCAGCGAAATCCTCTGTCTGGAGTCTACATCTGCTGACGAAGCTCTCATCAATGAAATTGTGTGTAGCTCCAGTGTCGAGCATAGCAATACATCGCTGTCCTTCCACTGATCCCCTAAACCTGAATGAATCATCCCGTACACTCGTAGATAACACCAACGGGGATAAGTTGGCATCGGGCCCAAACTCCGTGGAAGCATTCCCTGCCTCCGCATGTTCTGAAACAACCTGCTGGTCTGAATCATCAGACTCGTCATCATCATAGTAAACCCACATGGCGCAGTTGGCTCTGCCCTTCGGTCTCAAAGGACAATCGTGCTCCTTGCTGTAGGGTGCTTTGCACCAATAACAAAGTTGTTTCTTCCTGCATTCCTCCCGAGTTGCATCATCAATTCTCGCAACTGGTTTCCTTTTAGGCTCTGCAACTGGTGTGGGACTCTCCTCAATAGGCAAGTTATTTGTTTTAGGCGAAAATTGTTTCTTCGGAGCAGCAAGCTCCATACTCCTTGCCTTCCGCATCGCCTCCTGAAGTGTAGTAGGATCAAACGCCTTGACCCAGCCTCTTATGGGTTCTGCCAAACCCTCAACGAATAGTATGATAAGTCTCCGCTCCGAAATCCCTGTCACCATGACTGCCACTCTCTGAAACTCGCCAATGTATGCATCCA
>VDFB02170917.1:0-29821 GCA_007258455.2 Sequoia sempervirens | reverse complement strand
AAATGTGGGTAATACCATGGTTGTTGTAGGCTCTAAAGTTACAGTACATTCACTCTCCATTAGTTTCTTCTTTTCTTTTTTATTCATGTTTGATTTCTTTTTAAATTCTTCAATGTAATCAAAACCTAGGGATGCAGGAACAATGGAATGCTTGAATGGCGAAGGAATAGGAGTACTTGCAATTGCTAATGATGTTGCGTACTCGCACTAACCGGGTGCATTGGGGAGGCCCGAAATAACTCCTTTGTGGTGGATCCAATCGTAGTGTGTGACTTGGAGTTTGGACCTCGCTTCAAAATCCTTTGGCTCTTTGTATGCCTTGATCACCGGGTGTTTATGTGGTATACTGTGTTGTCCCTTGTGTAATTTTACTGTTGTAGCACATGTTGACCACTACTAGTACTACTACCCATACCATTGCCACTAGAGGTAGTGCCAGTTGCACTAAGCCCTCCACCATGGGCATGTCCTAGTTGTGATTGTGTTTGACCATGAGGATGGGGATTTGAACTTGAAGCTCTAACAAATTGACCTATATACCCTAGGTCTACTTTTTCACCTCCAAACCCAAGGCCAAATTTATCAACTGGTTTTCTATGCTCTACATCTATTACCATCCAAGGGCCTTGTCTTTGGGACCCCAAAGGACCACCTTCATAACCCATTTTTTCAGCTATGCCTGCTCCTGTAGTAAATGCTTCTTTTGTGGCCTCACTTAAACCAAGTTTGAAATTGACATGGCTTTCTTCTTTCCTATCATCATCACTTTCTTCATCTTCTTGTTCATTCGGATGCTCTATATTCCATAATTTGCTAAACTCAAGATCTTCTTCATTATCTCCATACTCTGCAAGAGCTCTTGGATCACCTAGGTCCTTCCTCATAGACCAAAAGGTAGTAATTTTTTATCGTGACCAATTTTTTTTTGTAACTTCCTTCTCTAGATAATTTGGCATTTTTACTTTACTAGATGGTTTATAACTTTTTTCATAAAAATTGTTGTACCTCCTAATTGTCTTTCAATGCAATGCCATAATTTCTGCTAACAATTGTTCAAAAGAAATACCATTCTTAGCATCACTTTTCTCCATTGCTACTTTGACCTCATCCCAAGAATCCTTGTTTCTCAAGTTTTCAAGCAATGGTTTACTTTGATGTTGAATTCTACTTCCAACATTCTTATTGGGCACAATCATTGATTTAATGGTGTCACATGGATCATACTGCTAGTGACAGATAGCATCAAAATAAAAAAAAATCAAAAGATCATGTGCCACACTAAATGATTTTCTCTCGAATGTCATCCCTCCACATGAAAAAGGTAAAGAAGGAAATAAGGTCTTCTTCCCCTAACTAGTAAAGTGTCTTTCATCAGTACTCTGCATTTTCCTTACATATTCCAAAGCAAAAACCCTTTCTGTCACATGTATTGGAAGTTTGTACGGCTGTACTTCTGATCCATAAAATCTTAGCACAATATATTCTTCCAATAAGTACCAATCAGCCAATTGTATTTTCTTTTTCCTAGTCCTGAATCGGTTTCTACATGACATGAGCAATCTAGGCACATTGGGTATTTGTAATTGCTTAGCGATGCAATGGAGCTTAAAAAGTAGTCTACCAAACAGTTGGCGTTCGCCGAGAATCATGCAACCGCTATAACGATGGTCCATTCATCTTTGGAACTGCTACCGAGGTTACTATTACCATAAATTTTGGTGAAGCTTGTTGGTGCTGAAACATTCTCAGAACTCAATAGATAAAGATAACTAGCACTAGGTAGGTTGTGAACCCTAAATGTCTTGGTGGAACCTCCTTTAATCATTAAAAATTGTTTATGCGCGGTTCGTGTGCTCAATAAAATTATATTTGTATGGAACTTTCATAGTTCATGCCACCATTTCAAGGAGGCATGCACTTACTTCCAAATTTCTATCTAGTCAGGGGCAAAATGCTAGCATGGAAATAGTATCTTTGAACCCATGGGGGTCAGGATGACGAGGAGGCTTATGATCACCTTTCAATTGTTTCTATCTTTGACTATTCTATTTAAGAAAGAATTTTTCTCATTTCATCCGCTTTGTAATCACTAGCAAGCTTTCTAGGTCGATGTGGACATTTCCAAATTCTTAGGTTGTAAACCCAAAGGCCTTTTTCCAAGTTCTTATACATTAATGGCTAACAATTCTTCTTTTCTATCTTTATTAACAATTGCTCTTTTGTTATCGTCATAATTTAGGGCACAAACCATGATAAATTTTGGGCAAGGGAAAACCTCATGTAACATCATGCGCCCTAATCCAGTTACCCACAGTGCACTGATACTATTAACTTGCATTTTCTTTGCAACCTTATTCTCAAATGAAAATCTAAGTTCTGAGGTACGCCTACCATAGGTTTCAGGATCATAAATATCATGGTATTCATCAGTGAAACCTGGGGTTTCAAGCAATTTTGCATAATGTATTTTTTTATCCGACATTGCTCTAGTGGTATTGGTGGTAGACATGTTGATACAATCAACAATATGAAATTTGTGAATTCCCTATTAGTCCTTATTTTTTCTTAATTCTTAAGCCTCTTAACCCTAAACCTAAGCTTCAAAGTTTGACAAAATAAGATTTTAAGAAATGTCAACTTCAAGCGATGAAACGTAGCCACAAGAATTCTTTAACTTACCCAGATTTTGAATTTTGATTCTTGAAATTGAAACTACGTTGAAGCTTGAAACTGGGTTACTGGAATGGCTTTGTTGGAAGTGGAACTGTGGAACCCATAACAGGGTGGTGCACTGCAATGACCAAACTCAATGACACTGAAACGTCTACTCATTACTTATGGACTACACAATACACAATTAGGTAGTACAATGTACATGGCTGACAACATTTAAAACAAGCCATTAAAAACAATGATTTACTCCTGCATTGACAACAAATTTTAAACTGGTGATCTTTGTTAATCTAACGGTTATAGGGTGATCCTGAAGGTTTAAGTTTGCAAGCGTAGCGCTCTGTGCATTTCATTCCAGAATGCAACTACAACCATACATAAAATGTTCATCAAATGGTTGAGTAATTTATGATATAAATAATAAACATAAAACATGTGTTTTAAATTTTCTTTAAAGTTTAATGCACTAGGATTGACATCAAGGCCAAGGGGCCGAAAACTTAACATTTCAAAGGCCTTAATAAAATGAATTACAATGTCACATTAATAGCACATTGCACAACCATTAGTAGCACTTAACTTGCAAAGGACTTAATAAAATGAATTACAATGTCACATTAATAGCACAACCATTTATTTTATTACAACTGAATTACAATGTCACATTATTACATAGTACAAATACAAATGTAAGTGCAAGTGCCAAGCTTCTGCTGGACTGCTGGTGAAAAGTTGAAAACGTAAATGTGATACATGTATCTCTGAAAATAAATGGGCAATAGGATGCGCCATGGGCTACGAAAATAAACACAATAAGGACTTTGTCGAGGTCAACCACTACAGAAAAAATAATCACAATAGAGGGGGCTTCCAGAATCAAAGCTGGGGAAAATGGAGCATGAAGATACAAATACTTAGCCCCTTCCGAGAACTAGGTACGTCACGAACATGAGGAAACTAAAGTAAAAGCGCGCTCCCCATGCGGAAGATGAGCACTAAAATTAAATGCATGGGAATTACCTAGGAAACCATGCAGCTGATGAGGGGTAGTAAAACTGCTCCCATCTTCTACTTGCAACCTGCATGCATTGGGATAGCACTTATGTCCATCTGAGCTCCTCATCCTGGTTCAAAACCTATCTGAGAAGTCAGGTGAAATAAATCAACTTCTTTCCAATTCCACCCATTACGAGCTTGAAGGAAATTGGTCTTTTACTGCTCTATAGCTTCTACATAGCGGGCGGGGAGAATTTAGAGCATCCCCCAATAATACTTGCATCATATTTCTTTTTTCCTAAATCCTTGATAAGTTACATTACGACCTAAAATGAGAAACCATGAGAGAGTAAACAAATGGTTTTAGTTGTGCTCTACTATCGCTTCCATTTATGGGCCAAAAAGTACCACCAAAAGTGCGCACCACTTCCAGGCGTTACTGCCAGCACTTTACCCACCCGCACATGGCTCGTATTATTGAGCTGCGAGATTGTTAACATGCAATTTACACACTAACTTCTTACAATAATTCAGGATGGCCATAAAACCAAAATCAAACTCCAAGCCGGAACGCCTCAAGCTAGCTACATGCAAAGTTGCAAACTGTAGCTCAAGCTGACAAGCTGTCAATTGTCAAAATCGGCAGTGCCACGCAAGCTGTCGATTGTCAAAATCACTAGATTATTGACATCATCATCTATGATTCTATAGTACATCATATAGTTTTCAATATAAAGCTATCCAACCAATCACTTTGGCTATTCATATGGTATTAATCCGCGCCGCCGCCCAGTACCACAGCCAAATTGAGAATTTCAATAGAATAAATGAAAGGTAGAGTACTTTGATGCATTGAAAAGAGAGAATTAAATGTCTCGTTTTACCTTAATGATTATCAATGTCCTAGCTAATAAATCACAATAAATTTTGCTCACTTATGATTAAAACTATATGTTGATTTCTGAAACCAATCATTAATAAAATCTCAACCATTGATTTCTGAAAATCTAACGGTTCTACTATTATTCCAGCAGTTCGCAAGTCTAGTACTTCAGGGATTTACTTCTGGAATGCATCTATAGTCGTCCATCGAAAATTCGTTGAACGATCCCTCTTTTAAAACAAACTTTATGCACGTGCATAATTTAAAATGGGGACATCACTAGGTTGACGAGACTCGACCCTCAGGATTAAAGAGTTAAGATTTAAGACTTTGTCATAAAATATTTTGGTCTAACTTAGGCAATATTAAACGGTAAACAAGAGCAGGATGACCGAAGACCTAAATAATTAAAAAAATTTCAACCATTGATTTCTGAAAATCTAACGGTTCTAGTGTAATTCTGGAGGTTTCAATTCGCATATCTAGTGCTTGAGAGATATAGTTCTGGAATGCAACTACAACCGTCCATCAAAAATTCATCGAACGATCATGGTCCATAATGTCGCATGGTCGCTAAAACTTGGAACCTTAGAACCAAAGTCTGAAGTTTCGAAGTTTTTGAAACCTCCGACCCATCGACTAGAAAAATAAATAAAAAAACTACAATAAAGTTAAAGGAAAAACCCTTGACTTTCCTCCCTACTACCATTTTTTTGGTTGATATTATGTTTAAATGTGATTTTTTTTTTCTTAATCATTTGAAAATAGGTTTAATTAATGATAATTTTTTTAGTTTGAAAAAAATTAATAATAACTAAAATTACTTTTTTTCTGGTTTGAAAATAGGTTTAATTCGTCAATCGAAATATTTTATTGGTTTGAAAATAGATTTTAATCGCCAATGGAAAATTTTTAGAGGTTTTAAAATTTTTGCATTTCGCCAGGACTTTCCACAGACTTCTAGCGATTAGAAAAGATTCACCAATGGACATTATTTTTTTTCACGAAAACCAAAAAATTTGCCACTATAATTAATATTTCTATCGAGAAGTATACAAGATTTGCTAAGATTTTACACCTTCACCTAGGGGGGGTTTCTTAAAGTTTTCCCTGATTTCTAGCATAGCTCACACTTTGTTTGGGTTCTAATTAATAAATTTTGTCATGTTTAGTGAAATTTTAGTGTGTATTCTCTCTCCTTGTGCTTCGTGTGAGCTTGGAGATCAAAAGAACTCTTATTTTACACATGTCAAGTACACCCCAGGAGTATTAATAAATTATGTTCTTATCTTGTGCTTAGTGTGAGCTTGAGAATAAAAATGCTAGTATCATTTTTTTATTTTTTTTTACAATAGGAGGCCTACTTGGGGATTTCATCACCCCAATGATGAAATGGGCAATATAGGTTATGGAATGGAATTGGAAAATAAAGATATTGGAGTAGCACTAGTCCATATATGTATAACTAAAGTTTAAATGAATATGGTTGTTAATCTAGAAGCTAAGTGGTAGGTATTGACACCTTGGTATTGAGTTTTCGATGGATCAATGCATCTTGTGTAAACTTCTTGTTTCAGTTAGGTGGTGATTATGATGATACTAGAGATTCTCATTGATACACTTAATTATTTTAATTTTTTGTTTCACATGAATCTAATCAACTTAGTAAATTAAAAAAAATTCATCGACATATCTATATGTATACGTGGATGGGGGTTATGATCCCAATCCTTAATAACTTCCAGGAGGAAGTTTAGACTAAGGGGAGGGGGATGTGAAGCCCAACCTCGACAGTATTGGTTATAATCATTCTATCTTCCTCATTTAATGATATTGTTGTCAAGCTAGCTAGTTAATTTCAGCTAATAGCTTATGCAATTTGTGTTTTGATAAGAACTTGTGAGGTATGTGTGCCAAACACTTTATGTGATACATCCTGGTGAGTCATGAGGTAAAATATGAATTATGTTACAAGCTCAACATAAAAAAATTGGAAGCGTACTAAATTGTTAAGTGGAGGCATGAAAGGGTGCAATATGAAAGTGTAAGTCTTAAATAGACATTTTTGGCATGTCAACTTAATTGGAGAGATAAATGGAGTTAAAATGTCATGTTCTCTCTCCTCATAAATTGGAAGAGGTGTCAAACTTATTTTGTTGTTATAAGAAATATGCATTACTTTGCTTTCACGGGCCTTGTAGATGGAAATTTTAAAAAGTAGCTTAACCTTTGCACTAGCCTTATGATTTTAAGGTGTTATTCCCATTTAAGGCAGGCTCAAGCTTAATTAGATTTTGGTGCATGGTCATGGTGAGTCACCCTAGGGTTCTAACCAATGTCTTCACAATTGTAACTCCTTACCTTAATTGTTGCTCTCAAATGTACAGCCTTATAGTTTTGTATATATATACTAATTATCATTAATTCATCTAATAAGAACAAGGGCACTTAATTAGATCAGGAGGATACTGGAATGTTTTTCTAACAAATGTGATACACTTGAGTTGCCATTTCTATGTTAACTTCATAAGTCAGAACATCCAGAAGGTTAGCAATGTTCAAGCTCAGTTCTAAAGGTAAAGCTGTAAACAAGGATGGTCATGGGTAGTATTTTAAATGTTCCAGTGACTTGTAAATAAATTGCTAGGATATCATTTAGATTTTATTTCAAATAATTATGTTATATGGATTTCAAGAAAATGAATCATGAAGTGCTAACATCGGATGACAAGTTTTGAGCAATTTGTTTCTCTAGATCAGGGTGTGATGATCCATGCGATAACCACCAAAATATGACCAAGGTATGCAAATTCAATTATTATAAGTGATAATGCAAACTGTGAATATTTTGATTTGATTTATTTACTTATTTTATATGTATATATCATGAACTACTGATATGATAATTGCGCATGTTTACAAACGGTCAATGAGGGAAAACGAGAGGATCACATGAACCCATAGTTATCATATTTGTCTTTATCATGAAGCAATGTGGTCAGGCATTGTGTTAAAGTAAATCAAATAATTCTAACTTCCTTAGTCATTGGGAATTGTAATTCATAAGCTGTTTAGGTCCATCCCTTTCTCTCCTATGTCTGCAAGAATCTGGGTGTCGATTTCCCTCACATCTCAAACACCCAGAACTGGCATTACCCATAAAAGAGGACTGCATAAACCTTAAATTTATGAGAAAAAATAAATAAATTTAAGAATTGGGAAATAGCACTAGTGAAACAAAGTAAAACAGCCAGCAAAAATATAAATTTGGTCATAACCTCATGCACTCATGCCGCTATGCAAGGTTTCAACTCTCAATAAAAAATAAGGGATATTTCAAACAAAATATGGTTGAACTTAAATCAATCAATCGAAAATTCCTTTATCCATGAAAAATGCCCAAATAGGAAACGCCCATGAAGACGCTGGAGAAGGAAATCCAATTTCATCCGCTCAGTCTAGTTCTCATGTTCTATGTTGCCATGGAGAATATCTGGGTCGCCTTAGTTTTGTCTCATACGTATGTACGAGAAAAAAATAAGTTAGCTCATCTTTTTTTAAATAATGTATTAAACCGTGCAGCTGGCATGAGAAATTAAATTTTTCTTCTATTATTAAATTTCCATAACGTGTTTTGGGTAAGATTCTTTGAGAATAGCTTTTCTTCTTTTCTTATTATAAAATTAGAATGTTGAGGAAAAGAAATGGAACTATAAGAATTAAAATAGAATATTTCTTAGCGTGTAATTAGTTTGTGTCATAGTTTTCTTTGATTTTTCCAACAAATAAATCTATTTAATATATTTCAATAATCTAGGAACTAAAATAGAATATTTTCTAGTGCATAGTTAGTTTGTGTCATAGTTTTCTTTGATTTTTCTAGCAAATGAATCTATTTAATATATTTTAATAATCTAGGAATTAAAATAGAATATTTCTTAGCGCATAGTTAGTTTGTGTCATATTTTCCTTTGATTTTTCCAGCAAATTAATCTATTTAATATATTTCAGTAATTTAGTAACTACAAGAAAAATGAATTGTGTATCAAATGATAGCTCAATCATTAAAGCTCTAGACTGCATTCAAATTTGGATAAGAACAAAATATTTGTAAAACTTTTATATTTGTATGTAATATAATCTTCACTAAATGGAAATTATCATGTACATTTAATATTTAACATCTAATAGTTAATATTTAATATTTATGTGGGAATAAATAACTATACTTTCACTATAATATTAAGAATGCTAAAATTGTATATATTTCAAGCTTCAAAATTAACTTTAAGATGGCCACTATTTTCTTCCTCTAGAGTGCTAGCAACAAATTTATGGTCATGTAAAACTTCAATGAGAGGATGTCGCATCCCCATATATTTTACATGGTAAGTATATTTTATTTAATTTTAAAGATGTAATTAATTATTTTAATTTTTTTTTAACTAAGTTGATAGTCTAATTATTTATAATTAATATGAGAAATATGTAATGATAACCAACAATAATAAATCATTTTCATTATGCTTCATTCATATATCTTGTATACGTCTAAAAATGGTCATGATTAAGCTTGTTAATTAATTAAATATGATTTATTTAATTAATTCCTCTAATGTCATCTACATATAAATAAATTTAATTATTTATTTATATCGTTCATTTTCTAAATTCTTCTACCTTAATTAAATAAATAATTTTATTTAACATTTCCATCTTCCGCTTGATTAAATTAAATAAATTTTTATAATTTATTTATATTTGATTATCATTCTATTCTAAAGTTTAAATATTTTGAATATTTGAATAATGGAATATTCTCCATCCCATAATCAATTTAAATATTAAATATTTTATTTAATATTTCCTCACCCTAATTTCATTTTCTAAAACGTAATTAAATATGATTTATTTAATTATGTGGGTTTCCATTTTCATCTCCACTTCCAAATTAAATAAATATATTTTATTTAATTTCTAACTCATGCTAACTCGCCCTTCCAAATTCTCATCTCATCCTTCGAAATGGAAGTTTCCCTTCGGATCTCAATGACGAAAATTGAAAGAAAAGGGAAACCTTCCATCCTTCTCTTCCACTTTTGAAGATCTCCCACCATCCGTTTGAACAAGCTTAATCCGGACCGTCAATCAAATCAGCCAATCGAATCCGTTCGAAAACTCTATAAAAGCCTGCGCAAATCCAAGCTTTGGTTACCCATGCATTTATATGAAAACACTCAAAAATTCATGCAATCACAATCTTTTAGCATCACAGCAATATTCTCATCCTAGCATCTCAGCATAGCTTTTGCATTTAGCATAGTGTGCATGTTTAAATCTTGTTCTTTAGCTGTCATTTTGTTGAGCATTGGTTTGCTGATTTGAGAGCCATTCGAAAACAACAAAACGCTAGAGTTAGAGGAAGATAAGACGACGTAGAAGTCATATAATGGTTTTGGCGATTTTGTTTCTTTTCATAGTTTCTTCGATATAATGTCTGCATTAATATGTGTTTGATTTCATCTACATTGATACATTTTTCACTCAATACATAAAATGGAAGTTCGAACCCCGCTAATTTACCATTTTCTCGCAAGTTTCCTCGCTGGACAGTCCGTTTGAATCTCGGAAAAATTGCATTTAGACGCATTCGTAAATTTTTTTATACTTAATGGGATTTTAACTTCTTTGTTTTGCGTGATATTGGTTTTGCTATTGTGGATCAAGTGAAAGATCCCGTGAATCATCATAATGCCAAGCATAAGGCTCTTTCTTCTCGCAGATACGTAACTCTGCTTTAAAGCATTTAAATCTTTCTATGCATTAGTTTCTGTTTAGGCGAGTAGCACTGCCTGCCAAAGATAGCGTGACTGCTTTAGGGCAACATATAGCACCTACCCGGCAGGGCGCCCCTGCTCGGGCGATATATATCTTCTCGGCGATAAAGTTTCGTTTCTAAGCATATAGACTATATAACAAAAACACAAAAATTCCCGAAGTCCGACCAGATAGAATTTATTTTTTTTCTGAATTTTAAAATGAAGCAATCCTAGGGTAGCCACATCTGAATTAAAATGAAGCAATCTAGGATAGTCACCAAACAATGATCTTGCAGTTAAAATTGAACAATCTATTTTTGGTGAAGCAATATCTTCACTTAGGTTAGATCATTGTGATTTGGAACTTAAAAAGAACATCTGCTTGCTTTGAATGTGGCAATAGGTCTATGCTCTCCCCTTAACTGGGTGACTTTAATACCACTTGCCTCTTTTCATTTCATGAATTTTACCGCTTTAATTGCATCCCCGTAGGAGAGCTCCAGTAAAGTACCCCACGGAACGAATTTCTGGCGGGTTCACAAAGTCGCTTATTCCTCACTTCCACTGAAAAATTTAAAGAAAATTTTGAAAACCCTTTAACGAGTGTGCAGATAACCATCCCCTGTAAATCCCTTTGTTCGTTGGGAGGTCTCCAGGGAGTTTATTATTGCCACAACCTAACGGAAATCCTTACCATAAACCTAGTGTAGTGGCCACCATTCGGCCTTCCAAACATCTCTAATAATCACACAAGCAAGGGAGGGTAAAGAATCTGCCCCCCAAGACACTACCACCATATAACCGCCAAGGACCGCTTTGCTCATGGGATCTTAGTGTCCACTGCAACTCGGTGCACACACCGGAAAACAAAAAACATGGGCACCCTTCGGGTGACACACGGCTGTGTGAGTCGACGCAGTTCTAAGATGTGGGCTGTTGATTACTAGAATGACCTACTTGAGCATTTAAGAGTGAGTCTTCCTGAATTGTCTTTCATGTGCAAAACCCGTTAAAACACTTGATGAAAAACATTTTCTTGATCAAACACTTCATGTTAGTATAGGGCTTTAAGAACAACTGTTTTCAAAAATGTTTGTTGTGTCTTCCATTACATTAATTCAGATAAAGAGATCATCCAAAAGGAACATGAAGAACAACAACTGAAAGCCACTTAATATTTTTTCATATAATTGGTTCAACAACATTCCCAATAACATTCCCATGCTTAGAGATTGGAAATCAACAAAATTTCCCAAGAAATCAGTGTCGAAAAGGATCAGAAAACCCAAGAAACCATTAGGATACAAGAAAACACTGCAAAAGAGAAAATTCTTGTACAAAAGTCAACAAGCCTTGCTTTACTACCGAGGTTTTCTTCACAGATATCAGGATTTTGTTAGAGGATTCACTGATGAATATGTTGTAGATCCCTTAGATTCTCGAGCTTATTATCAGAGATTAGCTCTATCACAACGACACAATCATAACCAACCTCTTGAGTTCAATAACATACCACAACCTGCTATTGAATATCCTTCACACCCCAATCATATTCTTCAAAGATCTTGAGAAAATTTCTTTAAAAAAAAAGATCAAAACTTTAAAAGTGCATCTCTCAAACAACTTTCTAATTTTTGGTTCAACTTCCCCAATAGGATTCTGAAATCCTTCATCAATTGGAAGCCACAATCAATAAATTAGGAGCATCCTTGATCTTATCATAAGATTTCACATCTTATCAGATCATCATCATTGCACTTGTCAGAAATCGTGATCTAAGTTTAGAGGAAATTTTCAAATTCATATGCCTATCTCCACAAGATCTCAACACAATAAACTGAAGGATACAATCCAAAAAGAAAGTCATATTCAAAACACTCAAGAAGAAGGAGAAAGTAGTAATCCCCTTTTCAACATAAATCAAAATCCACTTTTTATCAAAAAATGGACAATAGAGAAGAAAATCCGTTCCACCAATACACAAATAGATAGTGATGAGGAACAAGATGAGGAACGTCTTAGAGAGGCTGAGCAAGATCCAAAATTCCATAAAGCCATTGAAAAGATCTTGCAGCGAGATAAGGAAAAATATTTTCACTATCTAGACGAACAAGGGGCTAAATTGCCTCACGACTTTGACACTGAAAACTTGAAAAATAAACCTGAAGAGACACCCCTTTCTAATCTTAGTGCTTTGACCCAACAAATCAAGGCACTTCAAGGAAAAGTTAAAGAATTACAAGGGGGAACAACCACGAAGAAATATACTCTCGAGGACATTTTTCCTTATCCTTTTGATAGAAGTCTTAACATGATTCCTTTTCCCAAGCACTGTGAAATGCCAAAATTTGATTGCTATAATGGGAAAACGGATCCAATCGATCACGTTAGAGACTTCAGGAACATGACATTGGAATTCACTCACGAAGATACTTACTTGATGCGACTGTTTCCAAGGAGCCTTGGAGTACATTCTATGGAATGGTTATCTAAGATCACACCTCCCGTCAGGACATGTGAAGAATTGATCAACCTATTCATATCACAATATACCTACAACATACAACATCAAATCACCATGATAGATCTTTGCAAGGTTGCACAGAAACCTGGTGAATCTTTCATTACATTTCTTCAGAGATGGAGAAGAATGTTTGCTAGATATCCACATCCTGTTCCTGAAAAGGAAAAGATGGTTACTTTCATTAACAGTTTAAATTCAGAAATGAGCTATCACTTGAACTTACATTGTCCTCCTTTTGAGAAAATGATTGAAGATGCCATAACCATCAAAAATGCTTTGGTCAAAAGAGGAATAATCAAACATGATAGAGAAAATCCTAGCTCATCTAACCATCACAATAATCAGGACAAGTCCAAATTCTGGACTCGCAAAAAAAATATGGTGAATGATGGTGTTGTTGATGCGAATCATGCCTCGACCAAACCATTTGTCCTCAGTACTCCAAACAGTCGTAACAACAATGTCAACTCGAGTGCAAATCACGGAAATAATCCTCCTCCTCCGAGGAACAATACAAATCAAAACTCTACTCCCCATCAAGGGACTTCCAACAACCAGGGTTACCGAGGAACCAATAACAATCACAATTCCTTAGGGAACACCTCGAATTCAAATCCGCGAAGATTTTCATTCTTCTCGAATAGAAAAACTTTCACTTCATTAGGACAATCTTTAGAATCCGCATTCAAAGAGTTGATGGCCAAAAACGTCATTACTTTGTCGCCTCAACGAAATTATGAACCCAGTGTAAAGCCTCCATCATGGAATGAGGCATACTATTGTGATTATCATCGGTGTAAAGGTCATCGCACAAACAATTGCCAAGCCTTGAAGAATGCCATTCAAGACTTAATTGACAATGACATCATTACAATAGAAGGAAATCAACAAACCAACGCAGACCACCAAGCATTTCGTAATCCATTGCCTAATTATCAAAAGGGTGAGTCTTCTGAAAAAAATGTGAATCATATCAATGATGACCATATAATCAATCATCTCTACGCAGACGACGAGTGGGTAAATGTCATTAAAATCAACAAGAAGGTAGAATTAGAGAAGTCAAAGCAACAACAAGAGCGCAAGCTAAAGTTGTTTTAAAAGGCGCCTCTTCAAAAACCACTGAACCTCCACCTCAACATCAATATGATTTGGTCAACCAACTTCGGAAAACCCCAGCTCAAATTTCTATTCTGGAACTATTGAAGATTTCCCCAGCCCATAAGGAAATTCTTGAAAAAGCCCTCGTTGAAACTAATGTATCCACTGACTTGGATGTGAATCAATTTCAAGCCATGGTAGGACACTTGTCCTCACCCACTTGCCTTTCATTTTCTAACAAAGATGACGTTTCCATAACTCATCCCCATAATTCATCATTGTACTTAGAAGTCATGATTCACAAGTTTCATATCAGACGAGTTCTAATAGATGGAGGTGCTGGTTTGAACATCTGTACCATGAAGTTGGTTAAGTCCTTAGGATTTTTTGAGGACTCCATTGATTTCAAAAGAAAGATTACCATAAAATCTTATGATGATGAAGAAAGAGCATCCAAGGGTCTAATCATGCTACCAATCAGAGTGGGCCATGTTATAAAGAATACTTTCTGTCAAGTATTGGACCGTGATCTTGCATATAACATCTTATTGGGTCGTCCTTGGATCCACGAAATGCAAGTTGTCCCATCAACCTATCATCAATGTCTTAAGTTTCCTTATGATGGACAAGGAAATCACGATACCTGCTGATAATTCCAATATTCAAACTTGTGCCAACATAAAAGCCAGTCAAGATACTTTGGTCCCTAACAATCGAGAAGCTCATGCTAGGACCTCTCTAAAGATTGACACACAAATAAGTCAATTGACCAATAGTTTTGACAAAAAGATGAAATTCAAGGATCATGGAGTTGGAGAATACTCTCTTTGTCTTGCCAATTTACCTACATCACCTCGATCACATGGATAGCCGTCTATCAGGGAACATCAAATATCAGCAGTATCAACATCAAAGCAAACACCAATAGAGCCAATCACAAAATTTAATGGATAATTCATTAAAGAAAAATTTCCCATGGAAAATCCTAAGGATACAGAAATTCTAAACTGGCTCTATAAAGATGAAGATGAAGCAGTCTCTAATGTCAAATTACCCACAGACAAATATGGAAAAGGGTATTCAATCATGTAGAAAATGGGTTATGATGAAGGGCCTATCAAAAAAAGGAAGGAAGGAGTGGTTGAACCCATTCACCTTTGCGGACTTGCTGCAAAAGAGAAAACTGGATTGGGTTATGATACTCACTCCAAACAAAGCACATCCAAACAACTACATGGCACTGTCTTCGCATTGCAAGAAGGCTCAGATTCACAAGAAGCATGTTTGACAACAGTTCAAAACTTCTTGGAAAACAATTCTGACACAGACTCTGCTGAATATGAATGGGACACCATTTACAATGATGAGTTCTGGAGGGACAAAGAGGTTGATGTACAAGCTAGACTAGTAATCGCAACTCTAATTGAAGGTCAAGGTTCGTGCTCCCAACCACAAGCAGAATCTCAAATCCACAACTAACTATATGACTTAGTATACCGAATGATCTAAACGAACAAGATTATCATGAGGAAAGTATCATCATTGACCCAACTCACACCTCAGATCCTACAGACCACTCTGTTATGACCATAACCATAGCCAACTTCACACAACCTGATGACCCAATACCTTTGATTTATCCTGATCTCATTGATTGGGATTCAACCAAACCTATTGATATACCCATGTTTCCAAGTGATGAAGCTATTGTAAACTTCCTTTCCGCAGAGGATACAAATGATTGTTCCACCAGCGATTTTCGACATAGATTTTTTGATCAGGAGAGTGTCAAGTCTCCTAGCTGCAAAAGTAAAAACAAAAAAGAAAGATCTAATGGTGAAAACCAGAATCTGGCAGTATTAGATCAAACAAAAGATAAAATAAAGAGTGTATCCGATGGTGAAAACCTCTTTGAGGCACTAGACGATGGGAATCTTGACACTCTCCCAGAGCACTACCATGAGCGATCGCCTATTTTGATTGAGCCTATAAATGTTGTCGATCTTGAGACTTCTGAAAAACCAAGAATTTTACAGTTAGCTGCATCAATGACAGAGAAAGAAATACCAGAGTTCATGGAATTCCTGAAAGCAAATCAAGTAAATTTTGTGTGGTCTTACGTTGACATGCCTCGTCTTGATCCTGATCTTATCATGCATCACTTGTCTATCAAACCAGGGGCCAATCCGGTGAAACAAAAACTCAGAAAGATGCACCCTCATGTTGCATTATTGGTTAAGGAAGAACTGATAAAACTCCTTGATGTGGGCTTCATAAGACCAATCGATTATGCAGAATGGATCTCCAACATTGTTCCTGTATCCAAGCCAGATAAAACTATGAGAATATGCACAAATTTTAGAGATCTTAACAGCATGTCCTAAGGATGACTCCCCCACTCACCAAACATCGACACCTGCTAGTTGATCCGAACCTGCCATGCCATGGATCATTAATGGATGATTTTTCAAGCTACAAACTAAATCAAGATTGTACCTCAAGACCGTGAGAAACAACAACTTTCACATGTCCTGGGAACTTATTGTTGGAATGTCATGCCTTCTCGTCTAAGAATGCCGGGCTACCTACCAAAGATTAAGGATACAATCTTCATGACATGATGCATGTCTCTGAAGATTATGTGGATGATATGCCGGGCAATCATACACTAGAGAAGGACATCTTGAAATATTATCCAAAATATTTGCAAGACTAGAGAAATTCAAAGTTCGTCTCAACCCTAAGAAATGTGTTTTTGTGGTCAAATCTGGAAAACTCTTGGGGTACATTGTTTTAGAAAAAGGAATTGAAGTAGATCCTGCAAAAGTACAGGAAATTATGGAAATGCTTCCACCAAAGAACATCAGTCAGTTGAGATCACTGCAAGGACGACTGCAGTCTATACGGAGGTTCATTGCACAATTGGCTGACAAAAGTTTACCTTTCACACATCTATTGCATAAGAATGTTCCTTTCAAATGGGACGACAAATGTGAATTAGCATTTCAACAAATCAAACAGTATCTGATGACTCCACCAGTTCTCATACCACCAAATCCAGACAAACCACTCATCTTATATATTACCGCAACAGAGACATCTTTGGGGGCACTGCTAGCGCAAGAAGACCCTACAGGAAAGGAACGTGCAATCTACTACATCAGTAGAACACTAACAAGTCATGAGCTCAACTACACTTCTATCGAGAAGGCTTGTCTAGTAGTAGTCTTTGCTTCACAAAAGTTTCAGCATTACATGCTAATCCATACAATCAATCTGGTTTCAAAGATTGATCCACTCAAATATTTGTTAAGCAAAGCATCATTGACAGGAAGTTTAGCAAAGTGGGTAATGATTTTGAGTGAGTTTGACATTCATTATGTGGATTGCAAAGCAATCAAAGGACAAGTTATTGCCGATCAATTAGCTGAAGCACCATTACAAGCAGATCATCCCCTGCACATTGAATTTCCAGATGCTGATGTTTTTACTGCAGAATCTAAACAAACATGGTCCCTATATTTTGATGGTTCTTTTACTCAACATGGATCGGGGGCAGGCATACTTTTCATCACCCCTCACGGACACACCATTCCTCGATCATATAAGCTGATGTTTCCATGCACCAACAACATAGCCGAATATGAAGCATTGATCAGTGGACTCAAAATAGCACTGGAATGAAGAATTACAGAATTACAGGTGTATGGCGACTCACAGCTGGTCATTTATCAGATCAATAATGATTATTCGACCAAAGATGAGAAACTATTACCATATAAAAAGATGGTTGATGACTTCAAGAAATACTTTGTGGACATCAAATTCACACAAATTTCAAGGCTTGATAATAAAGCAGTCGACGCCATGGCTACGATAGCATCATTGTTACAGCTTCCAGAAACTCAAAATCGTTATGAATTTCTAGTGGAACAATCATTTACACCTGCTTATGATACACCTGAAAGCCAAATCATTTGTCACTTGGTAGGATCCGATTCACCTTGGTATGAAAAAATTTATGCCTATCTCAAAAATGATATCTTACCACCCAATTTATCCCGTAACCAAAAATGCAATTTTATCCGCCAATCCGCTCGCTACACTCTTATCGCTGACACCCTTTATCGCTGTGGTCTTGATGTTACTTTACTCTGATGTCTTGAACGTGACGAATCTAACAAAGCTTTACAAGAAGTTCATGGTGGCATCTGTGGTACTCATTCGAGTGGACTGACCTTATCTAAGAAATTGATTAGAATGGGTTACTGCTGGCCTACAATGGAGAGAGAATCATTCACATTTGTGAAAACATGCTCAAAATGTCAGATTCATGGGAATCTCATTCATGCTCCTGCACAGGAACTTCAACCATTCATGCCAACTTGGCCATTTTCCCAATGGGGGTTAGATCTAGTGGGCGAGATTCATCCTTCTTCATAAAACGGCCATAAGTTCATCATCACAGCTACAGAATATTTTACCAAGTGGATTGAGGCAGTCCCTCTTACTAAAGTTACCGGCAAACAAATATCATCATTCATACTCAGCTATATTATTTGTCGGTATGGCATGCCCAACTCCATTATTACAGATAATGGACGTTCATTCAAAAATCAGGATGTTGATGAACTTTGTGAGAGATTTAACATATTCAGGATGTTGATGAACTTTGTGAGAGATTTTTGGACGTCTGTTCAAAAATCAGGATGTTGATGGACGTCCGTTCAAAAATCATATTCAGCATAGATATTCAACACCGTACTATCCACAAGGGAATGGCCAAGTAGAGGCCTCAAATAAAACAATATTGAAAATGTTGAAGAAGACTGTGAATGCTTTAGGGAAGGATTGGCACGTTCAACTCAATCCCGCCTTATGGGCCTACAAAACTAGTATCCGCACACCAACAGGAGCAATGCCATTTGCTCTTGTCTATGGAGCAGATGCCATACTACCTTTAGAAGTTGAGATTCCCTCACTCAGAGTATCATTGAAAGGCCTTACAACAAATGATGAATACAGAGTTTCCTGCCTCCAAGAACTGGAACTCCTAGATGAAAAGAGACAAAGAGCAGCAAACCACTTAAAAGCATATCAACAGATGATGTCTCGCAGCTATAATCACAAAGTAAAGCCATGTAACTTTCAAGTGGGTGATCTTGTTCTGAAAGAGAACCCGCGTAATCAGTAAGATAGAGAGAAGAAAGGAAAGTTCGAACCAAATTGGCTAGGTCCTTATGTGGTTATCGCAATCTATGGTTCAAGAGTCTACAAGCTATCAACACCAGAAGGGGACCTGTTCGACGAACCTATCAATAGCATGCACCCAGCACAAGGTTGTCGCAAAACGTAAGTCCCTAAGAAATACAAAAAATTAGAAAAAGTCCTAAAAAATACAAAAAAATCAGAAAGACCAAGAAATCCAGCAGAAAAAGTCCCAAAATGGTTACCCCGCGGAAAACCTGGCAAACAGGCATCTCGGTAGCGCAAAAAAAAAAACCGTCATAGGGTGAAAACCTGGCAAACAGGTAGTCTATTGACAAGAAAAATGCAATAAAAACAAATAGTGAAAATCTGGCAAACATACGCTATTTGGGGCTCCCCATCTATTAGTTCATGTTCTGCACTTAACTCTTTAGCCTTCATTTTCATGCATCTTTTCCATCATCTTAGGGTCACACCAGCACCATGCTATCATCATTTGCCTCGAGCGATAACATCTAATCATGGCTTGATTTTCGTACATATTCATTGCAGCAAGTTATGTTGATACCAAGGGCAAACATGGGGCATACTGGGGGCAATCAACTTTCAACAATGAGACAATGACATCGAAGCCAATCACGCAAAACAAAACAATCAAATCAAACCAAAACATCCAATCATTGATCCGTATCACAGTAGCTTTCAGTTGCGTACCTTATCATGACTCATATCTAGATGATCTCTAATCTGACTAATGTTTGGAATCACAGTATTTCATTTTTGAACAATGGTTTAATTTTTCGATATCATTTCTCTGGAGCATACTCGATGATGTACTGAACTAGAGTGGCAAGGAAAGAGGATGATTTTTCTTTGTCTGTTGTATTGAGGTTAATCATTCATCTGTTGCAACTATGTCGCGAGACATGATTTTCCAAATTTTATCATTGATGACAGTTCCAAATTTGCATCAGATGGTGGTTAGTTTTTGTCTGTTCATGCAAGAAATGCTCAGGTCATCTCAGTCTAATTATACCTAGATGCTTGTGTTCACTTGCTATATCAAAAATCATGAAAGTTGTACTTAGGTCATCATTGGTGCTAATTTCCCCTCTGATGCTTGTACACACTTCCAACATTTTTCAAACGCTCTATGATGATTTAAGCAGGATCGCCAAAAAGGCTCAACAAAATGGTCGGTTTTATTTAAGTGCATTACATTTTAGGTCACCAAAAATAAGCAATCCTACTAATATTGATTTGTACCAAGTATTTTAAAGGTCAAATGGTCATTTTTTTTTTTCTTTGGACTATTTGTGAGGACAAGCAAAACATTTGTATCATTATCATTTCACATCAGCTTCATATCATATCATCATCACATTTTCATTATCATTCTATATTAGTTTCATATCATTTCATATTAGTTTCATATATCACATTATTTCTAAGTATATTAGTTTCTATATACACTTTACTATTTCTTCTTATTAGTTACATATATAATGCTTATTACCATTAATATCATTATTCCATTCAATCGACTCATTTTTGCATTATTGAAGGGTTTCATTATCATCCCATCATTAGGCTACTATATTAGTTTCGGTTCTATTCATGCCCATTTCTACCTATATTACATTATTATACTTTATTTATCTATTTATTCATGCCTATTAATTATTTCTATCTATTATTATATTATTACATATTTTATAATTATTTATCTTTATTAATATTTTCCTATTCTATTACATTATTTCATTCATTATCACTATATTATAATCATTTCATTCATCTATCATTCATTCCCATTCATTATTCTTACATTGTCGTCATTTCATTATTCTATTATCATGTATTGCACCATCATTCATTTCATTTATATCATATATTTTATCATTTCATTCATGTCATTACCATCACATCATCATCATTTCATTATCATTATCAAAGCATATCATTTCACTATCATTATCATTCATTTCATTCATATCATCTCATCATCATTTATTTCATCTCAGTATCGTCATTTCATCATATCATATCATTATCATTTCATTATCATTACACATCCAATCCATTTATCATGTCATTTTATTACAAATCATTATATTTCATCACATATCATTTTATCATACATCACTATTTATTCATCTCAATTTCATATCAGTATTCCTATCATCTCATGTCATATCATTTTATCATACACTATCTACTCATATCATTTTATACCACATCATATCATAATGCATATCATGAAAACATAAACATTCCATACATACATTTTCATATACACATCATAAGTTATCCACCTGCATGACATCATTAGTACACATCATCAAATCATCATCATCATAATAAAACATCATAATCAAATCATCCTGCAAATCATTCAAATGCATACCAAACTCCATAAACACATAGAAATAAATGCATATCACATCATCACATAAATCACATCATAAATGCACATCAAATCATCATCAAAATAATCGTTGCCGCTGCATATCATCGCTCATCAAAAATGATACAAATGTCCAACTGTCCAATGAAACTAAAATTTCCAAAGCAAAATACATCAGATATGATAAAAAATGGCATATACATGCTCCAAAAAATGATATACATAACGAGACTAGCTGGTCGATGCCCCTGATGGTGCTGGTCTGGAAGGAGGTGGCCTTCCATTGGTACCTGCATTTGGATCCTGCTGAGGCCCAGTCACTCCCCTGCTCTGTGTGTGTGTCTGTGATCTACTCCTGGTCCTGCTATGGGACCACAAGTATGGCTCTCTGCGCTCTGGAGGACACAGCTCCTCATATCTCACTCTGTAGTACTCAGCCTATCGCGCCATCTCCATGCCCTCTGCAATGGCATCCCACAGTGATGCACTCTCTACAGTGCCCATCAGCCTCTGTAACGCTTCTACCGCCTTCCGGGCTGCCTAAATGTATCTATCACTGGGCAATCGTGGGCCCTGGGCAGTGCCCTGGAAGCCTGGTGCTAGTTATGTGTCTGTAGCTGCACAATGAACTCCTTGTGCTCGCCCCACTGACTTCCGTAGAATCGCCCCATACTCCTCAGGAATGTTCGGGTGAGACTTCTCCCAGGGGTTCGGTGCAAAGAGCCTTGCCCCTCAGGGAGGTGATGCCATCCGGATCACTGTCTGTCTCCCGATCCTTGTCCTCAGCCACCGCATAATCTAGACACCCCTCAGAATATCCAGCCCCAACCTCCCCAGCACATGTCCCCCCTCCCTGCCATCATCTCTATCATCATCATCATCTGCACTCTCCTCCTCCCCGCTCTCCACCTCCTCTCCTCCAACTGCTCCCTGCTCGCCGCCAGCCACATCCTCCTGTCTCACTGCCCCTGGCTGTGGTACTACAAAAATCAGTGCTAGCTCATCAAGACTAGTGAACCGAGGAAAGGGATGCGTGTGAAAATATGCAAAGTACTCATCAGACATCCCAACATCCACAATGTCTCGCCTGTCAGCCCATACCTCAGGTGCTAATGCAATAAACTCTGTATATGCAGCCTGATAAGAAATACATGGCCCCCATTCGGCCTCATCTCTACTCCGGGTGTAATGTGCAACCCCCTACGGCATCCCTTGTGTGAATCTGAACTGTCTCTGCACCCGCAATGCCAAAAACCTCTCTAGAATAAAGGGAGTCCTCCCTATCAGGAACCGAGGAATGCATACATATGGCATCTCTATATCATCGGTAGCCCATGGCTCGCAATCCAGATATAGTCACCATACGACTGTGTCCATGTCATCCAACAATCGCCTCCAGTAATCTACCTTGCCCAGCTTGGGCTAGGTAAGGAACATCACATACATATAGATGTAAGGCCTACCTGGTGGCCTAACTCTGGGGCACGCTGGTCTCATCACAACAAAATGCTCCCATGCCCAAATCTGCAACACTGTCACTCCACAAGACAAACTAGACGATCCCCTGTACACTACCTGATGCAAGTCATGATAAAGATGTGCTAGCATGTAGCTCCCCCATGCATATCTCCGCGGCTGTAGCAACATCTGCTCCAGAATCTTGCCCCAACCCATTGATAATCCCTTTGCCTGACGATCCGGACAAAGGAGACCTCCAATGAATGCACCCAAAACTGTCGGCAAGGCTGGATATCCTCAAAAATCAGCCCATGGTACCCAGTACCCAACGATCTGTGCATCTCTGTACACTCTCCTCAAAGCATCTGTACCCCCCAGCTCCTTTTAATCGTAATACACAAGGGCTCCAACCACGGGGATACCTAAGATCTTGTACATGTCCTCAGGAGTCACTGTCACCTCACCGATCGGCATGTGAAAGGTGTTGTGCTCCGAATGCCATCGCTCTGCAAGTTCCGTCAACAATCCTCTATTGACCCTAATCAGCGGCATCACCAACAAGGATCTCAAACCACACATATCTATCAAGGCTATATCAGCAGGTGTCAACTCAGGAATCCTATCCCATCCTGCTGAGTGTCGCTCTCTAATCTGGAGGTTTTTGAAAACCTCCTATTTTCATCACAAGGATAATTCATCAGAATCATATCAATCATTCAAACAACATCAATTAGACTCATATCTATCAGTGATCTATCAAGTGACTTATATCAGCAAACTATCTCAGACCCATATCAATAACTCATATCAATGCATCAAATCAACGACCCATATCACACAATCAATCCCATTAGGCAAACCAATACACAATCTATTTATCTAGCTATCATATCAAATCTGTTCTATAATCCATTACTATTTGTTTTCTATCATAGAAAGAAAATTTATCAGAAGTCATATCAATCAATTACTCTTTGTTTTCTACTCTAAGAAGCAAAGTTATCAGTTCAATCATTTACTCTTTGTTTTCTACTCTGGGAAGCAAAGTTATCAATCAATCATCAGATTATTCTATCATTTTATATCCATGTCAACATGATGACATGACAATTTACCTATCTATTGACTAAAGAAGCAATATAA
The DNA here is from genome assembly GCA_007258455.2 of Sequoia sempervirens. Taxonomy (NCBI): domain Eukaryota; kingdom Viridiplantae; phylum Streptophyta; class Pinopsida; order Cupressales; family Cupressaceae; genus Sequoia; species Sequoia sempervirens. Next base: position 5,609 of record VDFB02170917.1, on the reverse strand, counting down.
GTCATCATTTTTGCATTCCTATCATCAAAACATCAATTCTGCCTATTTTACCATATGTGCCATTCTTTTCACGAGATGCGCTAAAACCCGTATGCACCCTTGTTTTCACTGGATGCACTCAAACAGACCCCCTATGCGCGTTTTCCTATATGCGCTACTTTACTCCACCTAAGCGCCACTGTTTTTGCCCGATGCGCTTTTTCCTATATGCGCACCTGTTTACCCTAAAAGCGCTCTACCCCTAAAATTTTCTATCCTACCCTATATGCGTGCTAGTTTTCACAGGATGCGCTAAACTGGTTTTTTGTTTAAAATTCAAAATTATCCTATATACGTGTTTGTTTCTACTCTAAGTGTGCCTGTTTTTTTTGAAAGCGCCTAAACTACTCTATATGCACGCAAACGACATTTTTAAATCTAAAAATCGCGAAAAAACAAAAAAAATTGATTCAAACGGAAAATTTTGAAAGCACAAGAGGATAGATTGACTCACCGGTGGTCCATACACAGCTGGCCTCTGATATTTGCGAGATCTCTCGAATCGGTGGCGATGATACAGAATCTCCATGTCGCGATGTCACTCTCAGAGCTACAGTATTCACCAAAGTCAAAAGTGCAAATGACTTGTCTCTTTCAACCTTTTTACCTTTTAAAGGTCAAACAAGGGTAAATTTGACTTTATTTTCAAAATGGACATTCTTTTTCATCATTTATCGTGAGCTAAATCACTCACTAGATCTCTTATTCGTAATTTACCTCCCGAGGGGCATCATCAGCAGAAATATCGAAAGCATATCTGGGGCAAAAAAAAAAAATCTTTTTTTTTCTTTCAAGCAATGTGTTTTACACATCACTTCAAAGAGGGGAAAAATGTATACATCTAAAAATGGTCATGATTAAGCTTGTTAATGATTTATTTAATTAATTCCTCTAATGTCATCTACATATAAATAAATTTAATTATTTATTTATATCGTTCATTTTCTAAATTCTTCTACCTTAATTAAATAAATAATTTTATTTAACATTTCCATCTTCCGCTTGATTAAATTAAATAAATTTTTATAATTTATTTATATTTGATTATCATTCTATTCTAAAGTTTAAATATTTTGAATATTTGAATAATGGAATATTCTCCATCCCATAATCGATTTAAATATTAAATATTTTATTTAATATTTCCTCACCCTAATTTCATTTTCTAAAACGTAATTAAATATAATTTATTTAATTATGTGGGTTTCCATTTTCATCTCCACTTCCAAATTAAATAAATATATTTTATTTAATTTCTAACTCATGCTAACTCGCCCTTCCAAATTCTCATCTCATCCTTCGAAATGGAAGTTTCCCTTCGGATCTCAATGACGAAAATTGAAAGAAAAGGGAAACCTTCCATCCTTCTCTTCCACTTTCGAAGATCTTCCGCCGTCCGTTCGAACAAGCTTAATCCGGACTGTCGATCAAATCAGCTAATCGAATCCGTTCGAAAACTCTATAAAAGTCTGCGCAAATCCAAGCTTTGGTTATCCACGCATTTATATGAAAACGCTCAAAAATTCATGCAATCACAATCTTTTAGCATCACAGCCATATTCTCATCCTAGCATCTCAGCATAGCTTTTGCATTTAGCATAGTGTGCATGTTTAAATCTCATTCTTTAGCTGTCATTTTGTTGAGCATTGGTTTGTTGATCTGAGAGCCATTCGAAAACAACAAAACGGTGGAGTTAGAGGAAGATAAGACGATTTCGGGAAGCTGTGATAATGGTTTGCGTATTTTATGTTTCTTTTTCAATTTTTCTGATATAATGTCTTATTAATATGTGTTTGATTTCATCTACATTGATACATTTTTCACTCACACATATCTTTCTTTCCTTCATGTCATAAATTTGATATGTCAGGTATAAGTGGATTAATGAATTCCAAGGTTATTAACTCTCTTAAAGGAACTTAAGGTAGTTTCATAATTGTAGAGATGTGAATTGAATGGAAAATAATATCAATAAGGTGGAACATATCTTCTAATGTCTTCAGTTACACAAATTATTAAATCAAACTCTTAACCCCTTCAAGTACGTCCTAGGGGGAATAAGTAAATGAATTATAAACAAACCTAATAGTTTCTAAACGTTGTTATATTCCTTGGAGTAATAGATGCATCTCATAGACCGAATTCAATGAATGCTTAATGGCTAGCTGGAAACCTAGTTTCCCCAATGTCTCCTAGATGGATCGTAATGTACGTTCTTCTATTGTAAGCATAATTTGACCAAGTATTAGTGGAGCTACCAATACACTATTAATGCTAATGACCCATATCTAATATGCAAATTTTATGAGTGCAATTGTTATTATTTGGTAATAATGACATTGATAATAGATGTGGTAATAAATAATAGGGAGTAAGGTTTCAATCAAGAGGGGTGATAAAAAATTAACTAAGTTAATATAGGATTTAATACTAATATTATCATTCAATAAAATATGGTAAAAATGTGACTAAATAACGTCAGCAATACTTGATTTGGTACAATTTCATTGAGATTGGTGAGTTGGATAACAAGAGCTTATAGATTGATAAATATTGAGATGTTCCTGATCCAATACAGTGCTATCAACCTTTTTGTAGACTTTGAAGTTGAGTTGTGTAAAATTGGTGAGTTGGGTGTACGTAGGTTGTAAACTTTAAAAAAACAAAAAATTGTCCTTTATATTGTGTGGTTTTGTCTATGTTATATTTTTGGGGCATGACACTTGGACTCATCAGTCTAGTACAAGAGAAAACCATCATTAGAATTTATCCGAATAGAGATCTAGGTTAACTTTGAATTTTAGAGGTTTTTATCTCTCATCAATCAAACAACATCAACACATCACTTTTTATCTAAATCTACTCAAATTATCTCTCATATTGTTCAATTTGAAATAAAACTCATTCATATCACATAACCAACCTTCACTTACATCCATATTTCATAAGGTCGTCAAATTTGTATGCCTATTACAAGGTCACATCACAAGAAACTAATAGATTCTAATCCAAGTGGATCAAACATCATTGCACCCATGAGGGTTACAAAAATAGAGTTTGGAATAACTCATCATTTATTAGATCCTAGTGAGTATCAAACTCTAGAACCTCGACCTTAATTTCCACCAATTATCATAGAAGACATCACAAATGAATTTGAGGAATCTAAGGAATTGATTGAAGATAAACTATTAGAAATGCACAACAAAATCCTACACTAGCTAGAGCATTAGATATCCTCATTTTTATGGATCCTAGCACATACTTTCTTATCATTTCTCAAAATAGTGCTAAGCTACCTTTGGATTATAATATTGGTACACTTAGGGAACAAGCCCTTACACATGCCATGCCATCTAGTATTCCATCAAATGCAAGTGTACCTATTTCTCAATCTATTAACGAAGCTATGCCACAATCTTCAATGCCAAACATATGTATTCAACCATCTATACCATCTCATCAAATGGATTTGATACCATTTTCTAAATAATATGTAAACCCATTTTACCAAATCCCAAACATAACCAATCAAACAATTGCACATATCCCAAATCCACCAAACAAAAACATTCCTCAAATGCATCACTAAACATAACCAATCAAACAAGCACACATATCCCAAATCCATCAATTTCTTCATTTATACCTCCTAACCCAAACATCCTCATTCATCATCACACATAACCAATCAAACAATAACACATATTCTAAATCAAACAATTTCTTCATTTATTCCTCCTAACACAACCATCCCTCATGTATCATTTAACACGTAAAACTACACAAACAACCCTTTCACTGCCCAAGCCACCACATCTCATGTTCCTCCCAAAATTTCATATGCTACACAAGCATCAAACATGAAAATGAGAACATATAATCCCAATTATTCATATCAGCCCCCCATTCCACGAGTTTCATCACTTAATATTTCAAAAAAAGCTTCCACATCTAACATACCCAAATCTTAAAACATACCACATCCTTCAAAAACATTCACATCTAACATATCCACAAATAAAATATCCCCAATTCACAATTTCAATTTCAATTTCAATCCATTCCATTCACTATCCCCACACACACGCACGTCCCTCAAACTCAAAACTATTTGTATAACATCTCCCAACAATAATTCATTCCAAAATAACAATCCATCCTTAAAAATCAAAATCTCTCATACAACTCATTCAAAATTCCTCAAACACAAAACATACCTTAAGAAAAAATCATTCCCCAATACTAAAACATCAACTCATATAACATACATCAAGATATCCCACAAAACTAAAACCCTTCATATAACTCATTCATTCCTCAACATCAAACGTACACTCCATCTAACTAGCCACACTACCCAAATGATGACTTGGCATTGCAAATTCAAAGCTTGCACCAAAATATTACCAACATACAACTAATACAAGCGAATAAAAGCTATACTCTTGAAGACATTTGTCCATACCCATTGGATAGAAAAATAGCTATAATATCATTCCTTCATAACTTTGAAATGCCAAAGTTTGAAAAGTACAAGGCAAGAGGAGATCCACAAGAAAATATATGTGAATTTTCCATATCATTCCTATAGATTTCCTACAATGGCATATCACATGCACCTCTTTCTTCCAAGTCTAGGAGGACAAGCTATAGAATGGTTCTCTCACCTACAACATGGTATTAGGACATTCCAAGAACTAGCTGAAAATTTTATCGATCATTTTTCCTACAACATAGAGAAAATGATATATCCATGACTAATTTATGTAACACACAACAATGAATAGGAGAGACATTCACTTCATTCCTACAAAGATGATGAAATTTGGAAAGAAAATGCAAATGTCCTATTCCTGAAAAAAATAATTTATGAATATCTTTGTTTAGAATCTTAACACCAAAATTAGCTTTCACTTAACTGTACAATGTGCCAATACCTTTGACGAGATTATAGAAAAAGAGATAACCATTGAGAAGGCCCTTATTGCTAAGGACTTGTTAAAATCTACAAGGATAACAAGGATCAGACATCAAAAATCTAATTACAAACCTTGCCTATGGGCTAAAAACAATAATGTTACCAATGATGGTGTAGTGAATGCAAATTTTGTACAAAACATAGAAGCACCACCAAAAAATCAACAAAACAATCAAAACTTGGATCCCCCAAAAAGGACAACCAAGATTGAGCAAACACAATAGAAGAAAGTACACTCCCTTAGGGGAGACCATTGAGACTATCTTGAACAAGCTAATACAAACAAACCTTATCAAACTTCCAAAGCTTAGAAAATACAATGAACCCAATTGAAACCATCATGGTATAATGAAAATGATTACTGTAAATACCATAGAATAAAGGGTCATAAAATACCAAATTTTATGAAACTCAAGAATCTCATACAAGAACTCATTGATTAAGGAGAAGTCAACATTGATCAAGGTTTTCTGGTTATTTTGTGTGCAAAGAGACATTATGGGTGGCGATAGGGTGTGAACAGAGCCCGATAACTATGGTGAATTTCCCAAAGATCTTTTGGTGTGGCACATATGTGTTGAAGGCAGT
>VDFB02170916.1:0-15864 GCA_007258455.2 Sequoia sempervirens | reverse complement strand
CTCTATGCTTGTGTGTTTACAGACTTTGTAGATATATTTTTCAAAGGAATTGGTGTTGAAAAGTGGTCAAGAATTCATCAAAGTTAATCAAGTCAATATAACCCTTATTCAAGCTTCGATACACTTTTTACCCTATTCTCTGTAGAATCAAGTGCGAACACCTATTAGAAAAGTAAGTGCAGACCCAAAGCTACAAGATTTTGTCCCAAGATTCCCAAAATATGAAGGTGGACTAACTCACCACTACTGGTGGATTAGTCTTGTTACTAGGCCTGAAAAGTGGTTTCTACATTTTTGGATACCTATTTGGCAGATTCTTTCTCTAGCAAGTTTTCTCTGAAACTAGGACTAAGTGGCCCAACCTGGCGTAAGTGTCGTAATGAAAATTTTTAGTCAATTTTTTAGGATTCAAGAATCTCTCCACATCAAGTTTCAGATTCTAGGTGCGCCTATCTAATTCTATTCATTTATTTCATCATTTACTTACATTTTTAGGTGTTTTTGCATATCATAGTATATTTTCTAGCACTTCACATTTCTTAGTTTTTGCATCATTAAATCATTTCATTTTTAGATCAGTGCATTAGTACATCTTAATTAGAAATAATACATCTCATTTACATTAACTTTGAGTTTAGACATTTGCATTTTGGACCCCATTTCTTTCTCCTTTTAGGTGAAAAACCATAAAGGAGCTAAAGCAGTGTGGGCAATCCAAAATTATTGTCCACATTCTCTAACAATCAACATTTTATCTCTCCTTTGTGAGATTGCAAATCTAGGTGCTTTGAAGGATTGGAGATCACTGAAGAATAGGTTACAAAGTTGTTGGAGTCATTTCTCTATTAGCAAGGTCAAAATCTTCACAGAACATCACTTATAGTCCCAAAAATGAGGGTTTCAGATCCAGACACTTAGAGGAACAAAAAGAGAAAATTGAGAGATACAAATTCCACTATCGAGTTTTTAGAAAAGTCAAAGTGGAATCATTTTCCATTAGTGGGGAATGAGTCCCACTGTACCTATTTTTTAGATAATTTTATGGATTTGGATACCCATATGGGCTAAAATTAGCTCCAATATAGTTTTCTAGAACGAGGACTGATTTGAATCCAAAATTGAAAATGAGTCCCACTAGGCTTAAAAATCAACATCTCCAAGATTTCAGAACTTCATTACATCCTTATCAATTTTCCAGGTGGATACTTTTAGTTTTACATTTTTCTATTTTATTTCATGGTCATTTCTAGGTCATCTAGTATATACTTGCATTTCACTCTATGCTTTCTAGCATTTCATGTTTCCCAACTTTACACTTTGTGGTGAACCCCTCTCTCATCCCGATCATCTTTGAGGATATCTTATAGTCATATCTCTCACATCCTTCATTAGTTTGATATATCTAAGGTATTCTTGAATGTGAACATTGTGAAAGTGGATCTCTCTCCTTCTATTCATCTTGTGGACAAGGAAGTGAAGCATCCATTTTCAATGTCCGCACTTCCCTATTTCCAATATATTCTTGATGCTATTCTCCTTTTATGGGATTGATCTCTATGATGATCATCAAACCTCTTACTCTTATGTGTCAGATGGAGGGGTTGTTGGGAAAGTGTCAGATGTTGTGGATGTGTTGCTGATATGTGGTTGTCATTGATGTCACACTATTAGCATCATTTTATTGAAGGTTGTATATGTCAAGGATATTGAGAAAATTGTTGAAGAAAGAGTTACAGAGTTTCCTACCAAAGCAACAATGTGGCTCTGAAGGTGTTTTTTTCTGCACGCTGGAAGATCGCTTGTTGTGGACTACTAAAGGGTTTATTGTTGGTGGTATATGAATCATATATCGAAGTCGTGAGGACTGTGAAGATTTTGACGTTTGTGGTCTAACAGTTGTTATGTGGTCTCATAGTGTTCTCGAGTAAATTTGCGTGATCTAATCCCTCGCTTGTTGCATTTACCATATGTTAAGTTCTGGTGTTTTTGATGCTTCTAGATCATTCTCATTCTCTTACCACCTTTTGTGCTCTTACATTGGTCATCGTGCTCCGCTGGTCTAACATTTTTGTGCGGGCTGTTCAGTTTTCATATTATCGCCTGACATTATGGTGAAAATTGCCGGCAAGAGATCCTTGAAGAGTAAAATTGAATGTTTACGCAGTCATGACATGAGCTCTCGCCACCCAGCCGTATTGGCCAATAGTGTTAGATTCATTACTTACCTTATTTCAAAATGGCTCGACATTGTAATGTGAGTGTTTCGGCATTTTCTAGCCGACTATGTTATTAATGTAATCTATGATGCAGATATATAAGAGTGATTTTTTGATCAAAGATAAAAAAATAAAGTGAGTGTGTGTATGTTGAATGTGTGAATGTTTGAATATCTATTGAAGATAGAGCAGAGTATCTTGAAGTGAGCAGAATAGTCAAGAATTTTTTCTATGCTTAACTGGAACTGCAATCAGGCTTGTGAAGAAGCTTAGCTTTCTCACCATAACCTCCGAGTCGACCCAATTCTATTTTGCCAGCCGGGTAGTGAGCCTACTGCCGAGCGGAGTTCTAGGCAAGAAGCCTAAATGCCAAAATTCCATTGCCATTTCTCATTATACTTTTAATAGGTATAATATTGCACTAAAATCGGCTTGTGTTTTCCCCAACAAGGTTTCCACATAAAAATCTTGGTGTTCTCTATGTTCCTAATGAGTTGATTGTTTATGGTTTATTGCTCTTTCATCAAATATGAGATTAAGTTAAGTAAAGTTTGAGAATTTTAATATTTTGTGACAACTAATTCAACCCCCCTCTCAGTTGTATGTCCTTGTTTTTCCAACAATTGGTATCAGAGCAGGTTCCTCTAAAGAAGTTTAACAACTTCAAGTGATCTGAGATGGCATCATACAAGAAGGGTAGTCCTAGATTCGATGGAACTAACTACTCACTATGGAAAGTTAGGATGGAATTTCATTTGAGGTGTATTGGTGAAGCTTCCTGGAAGATTACAAAGAATCCATATGTTATTCTTGCGAATGGTCCCTCCATTGCTGATGAGATCAAAAGAGGTGAAGAATAATATTCAGGCTATTGAAGCTTTTATGAGTGCTCTGACAGATTTAGAGATGACAAATGTGATAGGTCTGAAGACAAATCATGAGAGGTGGATGAAGCTAGAAACTTTGTATGAAGGAGATGCACAGGTGAAGATGGCTAAGCTACATATTTTGAAGGGAAAGTATGAAAATTTGAAGATGGGTGAAGATGAAAATATCGCTTCTTTTATGCAAATAGTAAATGAAATAGTGATGGGTATTAGATGTGCCATTGGTTCCCTGGAAAAGGATGAAATTGTGGCTAAAATACTCAGATCCTTTCCTCCCTCCTACAAAGTGAAGGCTCATGCTATTGAAGAACTTAGATCAATGACAAATATGACAAGAGATACGCTGATTGGTAAACTTGCTGCCTTTGAGTGGAGTGAATTTGGTGAATCTATTCCGAAGACTTAATCTACATTTAAGGCTACATTATTCAAAAGAAACAAGAAAAGATATGATCTAGGAGAGTGTTCCAAAAAGACATCCAAGTATGATGAAGAACTAAAATAGCTTGAAGATAAAGAAAGATAGGTAGAAGAATTGGAATCACTGATTGTAAAGGAAGATAGCAGAGGAAAAGGTAAGTATGAAGGATTGTTGCCTATGAAATGTTTTTCTTGTAGTAAAATAGGTCATTTTGCATCAAGGTGTCCTAAAAGAGTTCCTATATCTAATCCTAGCAAATCTAGATTCCAAAATAAATGTTACTATGTTGAAGAAGGAGTAATTGATGATGAGTCCGAGCATGATAATGTTCGAGATAGCCCGGCGTTCTCGCCATCAAGGAAAATGACCGTTGGGTATCAATCTCACTAAAGCATGAGAAAGCTCTTGTAGCCCGAGTTGAAGAAAAGTGCGCGATTGAGTGGGTTATCGACAAAGCAGGGATGCTCACATCATATGGCTAGTAAAAAAATAAAATTTGTAAGTCTAGAGAAGTATGATGGCAGGGTTGTAATATTTGGAGATAACAATGCTTGTGTGATTCATGGTAGAGGATCTATTTATCTTGGTGGTAAGCATAACACTAATGATTTCCTTTATGTTTAAGGCTTGAAGCACAATTTTTTGAGTGTTGGAAAAATGGTGGACAATGGCTATGATCTTGAGTTCAAAGATGGAAGATGCAAGATATGTGGAAGTTCTAGGAATATGATTGCTACATGTAAAATGATAGAAGGTAATATTTTTCACCTGAATATTGCTAGTGAGAGTTGTTTAATTGCTCAAGTAGATGAAAGCTAGTTATGGCATAGGAGGCTATGTCATGTGAATTTTGATAACATTTTCAAGGTAAGCTCCACTCAAGCAGTAAGAGATCTACCTAAGATAGTGAAGCATGTTAATAAAATTTGCAAGGAATGTCAGATGGGAAAATAAACTAGAGTCTCTTTCTGAAGCAAACAACATCATTCAAATGGTTTACTAGAGTTGTTACATACTGACCTCTATGGTCCCTTCAGAGTCAAAAGTATTCATGGAGAAAGGTACTTTATGTTGATTATTGATGATTACTCTAGGATGATATGGGTTTCTTTCTTAAGAGAAAAATGTGAAGCATTGGAGAAGTTAAAAAGTTTCAAGGCTATGAAAAAGAATGAGACAGGCCTGAAAATCAAATGCTTAAGGTTAGAAAGAGGTGGTGATTTCACCTCCAGGGATTTCAATTCCTTTTGTGAAGAGCATGGAATCAAAAGATAGTTATCTGCTCCCCAAACCCCTCAACATAATGGAGTTGCAGAGAGAAAGAATAGAACAATTTTGGATGCTGCTAGAAAAATGATGATAGAAGGAAATATATCCCACATCTATTGGAGTTAAGTTGTAAGCACTGATGTACACACTTTGAACTAGGTAAATGTCAATGGTAATTTTGTAAGACCCCTTTTGAGCTATGGTTTGGTTATAAGCCTACTGTTAAACATTTCAAGATCTTTGGAAGCAAGTGTTATATCAAGAGAGATGATGACACAGGAAAGTTTGATGCAAGAAGTGATGAAGAAATCTTCCTAGGTTACTCTATTAAGAGCAAGGATTACTAGTACTATAACAAAAGATTGAGAAAAATAGTTTAGAGTACAAATTTTAGAGTTGATGAGGACTCTACTAAATCATATAGATATTGTGGATATGATTCAAATGAAGATAGTAAAAACCAAGGGAAGAATTCTCAGACACATAATCAGCTTTAGATTATTCCATATGTTCTGGTAAAACAACCTCAATTTGTTTCGGTAAATCAAGTAATTTAGGAAGCAGTGACAAGTGCAAGTGTAGAAGAAAGAACAACAGAACCAAAAGCTTGAGAGAGTCCCAAAGTTCTGAGGTATGTAAAGCTAAATCATTCAGAAAATCAAATTATAGGAGACAAGAGAAAAGGTGTGCAAACTAGAAGAAAGATTACATAAGAGTATTGCCTAATTTCCTACATTGAACCTAAAGATGTCACTGAATCCTACCAAGATGAACACTAGATGGAAGCTATGAAGGAAGATCTAACACAAATTGAAAAGAATGATACATGGACACTTGTTCCTAGACCTAAAGACAAAAATGTGATTCATACTAAATGGGTATTTTAGAATAAGTTGAATGAACAAGGTGAAGTGGTCTAGAATAAAGCAAGACTGGTATGTAAAGGGTATTCACAAATGGAAGGTATTGATGTTGAAGAAACCTTTTCCCCTATTGCTAGAATCGAAGTTGTTACACTATTTCTTGCTTATGCTCCATATAAGAACTACAAAGTCTATCAAATGGATGTGAAGTCAGCCTTTTTGAATGGAGAACTAAAAGAAGAAGTATACATTGAACAACTAGATGAATTTCAACTAACTGACAAGGAAAATATGGTTTGTCGATTAGAGAAAGCTCTATATGCACTTAAGCAAGCCCCAAAATCCTAGTATGCTAGATTGGATAAATACTTACTGAAGATTGGATACAATAAAGGTACTATTGATAGCAACTTATATTTCAAGTTGGATCATGATAAAGAGTTCATTATTGAGGTCATTGTTGATGACATTATTTTTGGAGGAGATGATAATCTATGTATGAGGTTTCCTGATGAAATGAAGAGTGAATTTGAGATGAGTATGATTTGAGACATGAAGTTCTTTATGGGATTGCAAGTTACCCAGTGTACCATAGAAAATTGGACCCTCTTCTTGATATGGATTAATTCATGATTAAAAGGACTTAACAAGGTCTTAATCTAGTGTTGTGAAGTATTTTATGCATCCACACTAGGTCTTGGACCCTTGCAAATTAAATAAAATGATTTTAATATTGTCTTGTGAAGGCGTTGTCAAATGTAGTAATACATTTCTACACTCTTCTAGAATCTTTTTATTATAATTCATTTAAATATTCCTTTTTACACATTATTAAGTCCTATATTGAAGTGTTGTAAAGTATTGTAACAAGATTTCACACTTTTCTAGGCACAATCTCCTTATTTACACCTTTCTTATGACTTAATTGACCCTTTATGACCTCACAAGTCATAATTAAGTGTATCTTTGAATGTAAACCTGGCAAACAATATTAAATGCAAGATTATTCCTAACACCCACTTTTGAGTCCAAGGTGGGAACCATTCGCCATGGGTGGTGAATGAGTCCTTCTTGGCTCTAATTTCAAAAATGTTTTAAATTCTTTTTGGGTTTTTCTTTAAAAATCACCTAATGTGATCCTGTGATGAGGTATGAATAGATAGTAAGGCACAAGATTGTATAAATAAATTATTTTACCTTCACTATGAGGATCATCATCATCAGCAATTTTTTTCTTCTTCCATCTCCTTATCATTCATAATCCATTATTCATCAATCTTTTATCAAGCAACTTAGGTTTCAAAGCATTTAGAGATCAATTTTTAGACTTTCAAGGGCTTATTCTGCATGTTATGTTGTATAATTTCAAGAGAAACTCATCATATCAAGGTATTCATTTCCATTGTTTCATTTTTCATTACTTTATTTCATCACTTTGGTTTAATTACCTAAACGGGGTTTGACCAAGGCAAACCCCCATGCCCTAACATTTAACATCTCTCTCTCTTGTCTTATGTGTTTGTACATTTAGGCCTATTGGAAGCTTGAAAGTCATTGAAGATCAAGTTGTGAAGTCATTCAATTAACCTCTTCACCATTCAAGTCAAATCATCAATAGAAAGTCACTTTCAGACCCAGATCTGACAATTTTAGAAGCAGGGACCTGTAGGAGACAAAAATGCAGATCTAAATCCATAGAATCTTCCTCTGATTTCCCAATTTTTTTAGGTGGATTGATTAACCACCCATGGGGAATTAGTTCCACATATAGGCCTAAAAACTAACATTCTCATTTTTCAACTCCTGGCAGTCAAAAATAGGTTTCTAGAACTTTTCACCAGAACAAGGACTAATTCACCATGCATGGTGAATCAGTCCTAGTGAGTATTTTTTATTTCTTCTGCAGTTATCCAAATCCTCTTTCCAACCTCTTCTAGCTTCCAGGTACACATCTTCAATTGGGTTTTTCTCTGTTTCAGTTTGTTTACATTTCTAGTCAAGTTGTTTGAATACACATTGTGTTTTCCAACACTTTTGCATTAGGTTAGAATACATTCTTTAATCTGCATTTTCATTAATTTCTCAGAATTTAGACACATTCACACATTTCACATACATTTCCCTTTCATTAATACATTAATATTGAATAAAACGAAGTGAACATTTTGGCCTCACTACCCATTCTTTCTCCTCCTAGGTGGAAAAACCCTAGGAGGAGCTAAGAAGAAAGTGGGTTCCAAAATCCTTCATTTCACTTAGGTTAACCCACTATTAGAGTCCCTTATTTTCTTATTTTGGAGTCTATTAGTTCATCCTAGGTTAGCGTGCATTAGTTAGCTTGCATTCTAGGGTTCCATTTTTGCATGTGTAAAAAGTGCATAATAGTTTGTCTTTTTGCATTCAATAGTTCTAACATTCTGTATTTTCCATTTACACCTGCATCATAGCATTCTAAAAACTTTAAAATCAGTCACAAAGTTTCCAAAATCTTGAAAAATTCCATACTGAGACTCATTCTCCACCCTGGGCGAATCAGTCCCTTTTGGCCCTTGAAACAACATTTTCCAGAATTCAAAACATTGTTTTTGAGCTTCTGTTTGCTTCCTTAACCTGTATATATTAGTCACTTACATTTCTATACTATGCATTTTATCAAATTTAGCATTAATTAGTTCATTTCATGCATTGATTCATTTCACTTTTTGCACCCACCACATTCATTTTATGATTATTTCATTGTATTAACAATTCCTAAACTGAAAATTGCATTGCATAGTCCTCTCTTTCCTTTCAATATGTCTTCTTTCAAAATATGTGCTCTTGAGTTCATTAAATATGGATTTTATAAGTACACTATCCCCTCTTTTGATTTTTCTTTCACAAGACATAACCAATCCATCCTTAATCTTGCATTACCCGTTGGTGAGAATGGTAATGTTGACAATCATCACATACATACTTGTTCTTATCCCAATACCTCTCCTATTAGTGATGAAGGTATTGAGCTACAAGCCTTGAAAGTCTTTATTATCCATCTTTGTGTTCCCCTTTTGATGACTTTACATATGAAGAGCATGGAATCATTGACACATTTCTTAAAATCACCTTACCAAGTCTTCATGGTCATGATAATCAATCTTTCCCTTCTCCTAATATCCCCCCTCGATGTAAAGAGGACAGGATGATATTAGAAGATACCCCTACTATATATCATGACACCTTTCATCTTCCTTTCCTTCATGTCCCTATCTTGTGGGAAGATCTCTTTGAAAATCATAGTGGTTCTTCTCTTGATACCTCCTCCACTTGTGATGAAGCTACTTTACCAACCTTAAACTTGGATGAACATATTACAAGCTCTCCTAGTAGGGTAGATAATGTGGAACAAGAGAATGAGACTTGAATGATAATGGAAATTCAGCTACCATCCTTTCGCAATCATCTTTCCCCTCCTTCTAATCCCATCCTTGATTATTCACCTATTGGAAATGAAGTTATCATAAGAGAACCAAGCCTTACTTTTCAAACATATGTGGCTTGTTATTCTCCTAAACTCTCTTCTCCTAGGGAGAATATCATGGTGTTACAATATGACAATAATAGTCGTGTACCTTCCTTCACTCATCAACTGGTTCTTGATTGCCCTTACATCAAGATACACCCAACTAAGACTTGTAGATATGCATGATCAAGCCTCCATTCAATCCCCTTTGATCAATGAACCTCATTCATATCCTGTCAGACATCTCACATATCCATCTTCATTCACTCTCACACAACACACTCCTCAATTCTCCCACCTACCTAATGACTTCTATTCTTCTCACAACATTCAAAATTTAGTCTCACAACATGCTCCTGATTTACCTTTGTTATATTTTTCACCCTCCTCCACTGAAGGGTACACCATCTCGCAATCTAGAGAGTCTTGCGTAAGTATGACACCTATTACTATGCAAGATACCTCTTTTCCAACCACCATTGACCAACCTCCTACCATTGATCAAGAAATTATTTTGTCTAACCTTCTCTAGTATAATTTGATTACCCTTCCACCTAGAACTCACAAGAAATATTATAACAAGACTTTCTTGTGTGCCTATCATAGAATTTATGGTCACTCCACTAATGAATGTCATGCTTTGATTCGTAATATCCAACATCTTTAGGAGTTTGGCATGCTTCCCAATCTAGGGGAATCCAATTCCTCTAATTGCTATTGATTTTCACTCTATCTTACATCTCATCAATCCTTTTAGCTCGCTTTTTTCCTACACTAAGTGGTGGAAAATGGTTTGATAGCCTTGTCCTCATATGTCACTTGTCATTGACTCTTTTGACTACTTGTTAACTTTTCACGAATAAATAAGAATAAGCTTGGGATGTGGATGACATGTCTTAAGATTGACTCACATGTGACATACTTCTCTCTTCCATGACGTAGATTTTTGGAAACATATGACTTGGCATAGGAATTTTCAGGTAAGATCTCATGTCCTCCTCCTTCTCTTCTACTTTAAGGTGATTTCTCATAGTATAGGTGATCGCAACTGCTTTAAAGTGGGGGAATACATCACCACTCACATTTCATTATGTGATTTTCTTTTATTGTGACGTGCTCTCTTGGAAGCATTAGGTATAATGTTGTTAAGGATGATACTTTGCACCTGCCCTCTCTTACAAAAAAGATGAGATCATTTGCACTTATCCTCTCTTGGTGACATTGAACATGATGTTCCCTAAGGCGAGACATTGCATGAACAAAATCCCTTTGAATAATCTTTACATTATTTTATTTTATTTCATAATAGGTCTTAAATCATTTCATTTCTTTTTCTTTTGTGGCACCTTATTAAAGTTATCGAATGACTATAGCTTTGGCATGGTTGAGTAGGAAGCCCAACTAGCAGCATGTATTTTCCCCATAGCCACTTTTGTGTTTGTGAGTGTAGACCAACTAGCGTATGTATCTTACTTCTTTTTGGGCTTTCTCACCCCACAGACAACTAGTTATGTGGCCCCAGAGTGAGTATATGTTTTTCCTTTCTCACCTAGTGGACAACCAAGAAGTCTCGTCAGCCCAGAGTGAGTACATCTTTTCCATCTTATCTTTCTTTTCACCTCTTATTTTATCTTTCCTTTGCATGATTTTGTATCTTGGGGGCTTAACATACATGTGGATCTCTCTTGAATGTCTACTTTAGCAAGAGTTTGAAGCAGGTTCATCCTCTCACTAAAGTGGGGGCTAAATGGGCCATAGGAAATTGGACCCTTTGCTTGATATGCATTAAGGACTTAACAAGGTCTTAATCTATTGTTGTGAAGTATTTTATGCATTCACACTAGGTCTTGGACCCTTGCAAATTAAATAAAATTCTTTTAATAACGTCTTGTGAAGGTGTTGTGAAGTGTAGTAATACATTTCTACACTCTTCTAGACACTTTTTATTATAATTCATTTAAATATTCCTTTTTACACATTATTAAGTCCTATATTGAAGTGTTCTAAAGTCTTGTAACAAGGTTTCACACTTTTCTAGGCACAATCTCCTTATTTACTCCTTTCTTATGACTTAATTGACCCTTTTATGCCCTCACATGTCTTAATTAAGTGTATCTTTGAATGTAAACCTAACAAACAATATTAAATGCAAGATTATTCTTGACACCCACTTTTGAGTACAAGGTGGGACCCATTCGTCATGGGTGGCGAATGAGTCCTTCTTGGCTCTAATTTCAAAAATATTTTAAATTCTTTTCATGTTTTTATTTAAAAATCACTTGATGTTAGCCTGTGATGAGGTATGAATGGATAGTAAGGTACAAGATTGTATAAATAAGTGTTTCTACCTTCATTATGAGGATCATCATCATCTCCCATTTTTTTTCTTCTTCCATCTCCTTATCATTCATAATCTATTATTCATCAATCTTTTATCAAGCAACTTAGGTTTCAAAGCATTTGGAGATCAATTTTTAAACTCTCAAGGGCATATTCTACATGTTATGTTGTAGAATTTCAAGAGAAAATCATCATGACAAGGTATTAATTTCCATTGTTTCATGTTTCATTACTCTATTTCATCACTTTGGTTTAATTACCTATACGAGGTTTGACCAAGGAAAACCCCCATGCCCTAACATTCAACATCTCTCTCTCTCTTGTCTTGTATGGTTGTAGTTTTAGGTCTCTTTGAAGCTTGAAAATAATTTAAGATCAAGTTGTGAATTCATTCAAGTCATATCTTCATCATTCAATTCATCTCTTCATCATTCAAGTCAAATCATCAACAAAAAGTCACTTTCAGACCTAGATCTGATAATTTTAGAAGCAGAGACCTGTAGGAGACAAAAATGCAGATCTAACTCCATAGAATCTTCCTCTAATTTCCCAAAAAAAATTAGGTGGACTAATTCACCAAACATGGCAAATGAGTCCCACTTGTAGGCTTGAAAACTAACTTTCTCAGATTTTAGCTCTTGGTGGCAAAAATAGGTTTCCAAAACTTTTCACCAGCAGGACTAATTAATTCACCATGCAAGGTGAATCAATCCTAGTGAGAATTTTTGGTGTCTTCTGCAAGTATTCATAGCATCTTTCCAACCTCTTCTAGCTTCTAGGTACACATCTTCAATTGGGTTTTTCTCTATTTCAGTTTGTTTACATTCCTAGTCAAGTTGTTTGAATACACATTGTGTTTTCCAAAACTTTTGCATTAGGTTAGAATACATTCTTTAATCTGAAATTTCATTAAATTCTCAACATTTAGGCACATTCACACATTTCACATCCATTTCCCTTCATTAATACATTAATCTTGAATAAAAAGAAGTGAACATTTTGGCCTCACTACCCATTCTCTCTCCTCCTACGTGGAAAAACCCTAGGAGATAAGAAGAAAGTGGGTGCCAAAATCCTTCATTTCACCCAGTTAGACAAGGGAATTTTCATATCTCATTCCAAATATATGACAGAGCTACTAAAGAAATTTTGGATGGAAGAATCAAATCTTATCGGTACACCCATTGTAATCGGATGCAGGTTAACATAGAATGATTGGTGGATTTCTCTATTTTACTTAGGCTAGACTAGATATTATGAATGTTGTATGTATGGTTGCTAGATTTTAGGCTTATCCAAAAGAATCACATGTGACTATTGTTAAGAGAATCTTTAGATATTTGAAAGGAATAGTTGACTTTGGACTTTGGTATCCAAAGGATGATGATCTCACTTTGAGTGAATATACTGATGCAGATTGAGTTGGAGATGTAGATGACAAGAAAAGTACTAGTGGTGGTGCCTTCTTCCTAGAGAAGAATCTGGTGTCTTGGTTGAGAAAAAAATAGAATTATGTTTCTCTATCTACTATTGAAGAAAAATGTATTGCTGCTGCAAATAACTGTACTCAAGTGATGTGGACGAAACAGATGCTAAAAGATATCAAGGTATTATATGAAGAACCTATTGCCACATACTTTTAAAATTAAAGTGCAATAAATATCTTGAAGAATTTAGCGCTGCACTCTAAGACCAAACATATATCAATCAAGTTTCACTTCTTGAGGGAGAAAGGGAGTGAGAAAGAATTCATACTAGAGTATATGCCAACCAAAGAGCAGATTGCAAACATTTTCACTAAGCCATTGGAAAATAATACTTTTGAGTATCTCAAACGAATGCTAGGGGTGATTACCCCTCCTGATAAGAACTAAAAGTATGCATTTACTTGCATTTATCCATGTGCTTCATTACTATATGTGGTTTAGAGTGTGTATGTGGAAAGGTAATGGCTACCTTTGCCATTGATGTCAAAGGGGGAGAAGAGAAATGTGAAAAATATTTCTGAGGAGAAGAGCCTTGTGGGGAGAAGAGAAGTTGAGAAGAAGATTCAAAATCTAAGGAGAAGTAAGTGTGTTGGGTTGATGGTATTTTTCACATCATGTGTTGCCATCAATGCCAAAGGGGGGGATTGTTGGGAAAGTGTCAAATTTTGTGGATGTGTTGCTGATATGTAGTTGTCATTGATGTCAACACTATTAGCATCATTGTATTGAAGGCTATATATGTCGAGGATATTGAGAAAATTGTTGAAGAAAGAGTTATAGGGTAAGTGGCACCAAGATTTAATCGCGTGACTTTTGTGGCCACAAAGTGAAAATGAGACAAAACGCGTTCGCGTTATAACACGAATGCGTTTTGTCTTTTTAAAAGCAAAAAAAAGTAACATTCTTCATTTCTGTTTTTACTGTTTTCTATTTCTGCCCGCGGCCAAGAACCCTGCACTATGCGCTCGCGTTGTTGAGGAGGTGACTACTTCACACTTGATCAACTTGAATTCAATTTTCTTCACAAATATGGCACCCCGACGACGAAAAGATGCAAGAGGTAAGTTTTGTTTGGTATTTGTAATGATTTTTTTTGTTTTAAATTGATTTTGTTTGTTTTAGTTTAGAAATGAATGATTTTTTGTGACGCAGGAAGTCTCAACAAGAGGAGAGGAAAATCCTCAACCAAATCAACTCTAACAAAATCAACTCCGCCCCACCATTCTCTCTAATAATTTCCCGCAGAAAATTTGAGGAGTGAAATTGAAAAACAATAAAAGAAGTTGAGGATCCATTAGTAGGTTGAGGATCAAAATTCTTCAACCAATGCAGCTGATACATCTAGCAGATTCAAGAAGGATTTGTTAAAATGTGGGATGCAATTACCCAACAACACCGATGGCAAAATAGGCGCGCAAACATCAAGGGCATATTATGCAAATAAATTATCATATAAACAAGTTAAAAGATTCGAAGATTACGTAAAGATTTGTGCCTCTATTCATCGAATTCTAGAACAAATCAAAATCTACCCTCATGCAAAGAGGTTTCCTATCCATTGGTGCCACCACGAGATTAGGAACCGCTTTTTATGACGATGAAAGTAAGTCTTTGATTACCCACCGGCAATAACTCTGTGAAGTCCCCTACTTTCTAGAAATTATACCGTGGAGTTTGTATTGAACCAAATCCAAAATTATTTTGATATGAAGGAGTTTCCCTCAGGAGAGGTGGGGGTCGACAGACAGGCCCCGGTGCACAAATGATCTCACACGCATGTGGAGACCCACCTCCCTAGGCCGCCGGGTGAGCATTGGCATGCCTTCTAAGAGTTGCAAAGGAGAGGCCGACAGAGACTTCAGCGACCACATCCTTGACTCTGAGTGTCATCCAATCACACTAGCCCCATTGTACAAGTAATCCGGTGGAGTCTTCGTGCAGGCCTTCTAAGCCATGTACCGATCTTGGCGATTACTTGTTCGTGATGACCTCACGCCCTCGTGGAGGTTACACGTGATCCATATACTTCTACGCAGCCTAATCCGTATGCATCTACGGGGATGGAGAGGGCGGCCGACATTCTGCATGATGCATATGGTATTGACAGTCAGGTAAAATTGAACGTGTTCATTGAATTTAGTTTATTAAATTTTAATTGTCAAATGCAAGATTAACTAATTTAGTTTTATTATTTTAATAAAATTGTAGGGTCACAGTGTTGACCCTGGGTACACCAGTCAATCTACTTATTTTTGCAGTACACCTATCAGTGGGGTATGTAAAGTTAGTAAACAATTATAAATTGATTACATATGTTAGTAGCATTTTTTACTAATGGTATTTTAATATGTGATTTTGGATGTTGAACAAAGTGTTGTTGAGGTCAAGGAAGACCTCTGAAAAGTGATTCTGATCAAACTTTCACTGAGGTAATATAGAATAAATAGGACTTAAAGTTAATGAATTCTAAGTTTAATCTAAATTTGTGTATATATATAGTCATAAGAGTATATGGGTTCACTAGGTTATTATTTGAAATCTTTTAAGAATGGTCCTACCATGATTGTTTGTCTTAGAATTCCTACACTAGCAAGCTATATATAATAAAAATTTAACATGGAACTCACAAAGGTAGAGCTACATTCTATCCATCCTATATAATTTTTTGTGATGTCAACGTAACCAAGAATAAGACGATGGATGTCCTACATGATGTCAATGTAACCAAAAATAAAATTTCTATCCTCGACCCTATCTATCAGCCAAGACTCCTTCAATATCTCCTAGACGCTTGGAGATGCTTAAGACTAGGTCAAAATACCCTATATTCTCTTCATTTGTTGCATAGCTCATCAAGTTTTCCTATATGTTCTCTAACT
>VDFB02170915.1:0-10823 GCA_007258455.2 Sequoia sempervirens | reverse complement strand
CATGAAGATGAAGAATATGGTGAATTTCTTGTACTCCTTCCCAGCAGTTGAAGAGTTGTTGAACTACCCTCATAATCAAGAACTCTAGGCTTAGGTTGTAAGGCCTCCTTATCTTCATCCCATCCATTTGACAACTTCTCTCTCTTAACAGCCATATTTCACAAGCCTGAATGAAAAACACTGGTGCTCAAGAAAAATGTCTTGTTACAAGTACATATATAAGAAAGTCATATAACTTTTCAATTCTACAAAACATAAAAGAAAGAGCCAGAAGATATGGAGAAGATTGTCATGGCAATTATTACATCATGATACCTATTAAGAGAAGAATATTTTGTGTGTTGTGACGTATGCTAGGTCTTGCTTTAAGAGACAAAGCTTAAGCTATATTTTATTAAAGCTAATTGTTTATCATTTTTACACACAATTGTCTTTTTTCTTTTTCTTTATCTTTGTGATAAATAAAGATATTGATACAATGGTACTTGGATATTGAATTGTGGTATACTTTATATTTGGAGACTAGACCAATTATATGTCTTGCAAACAAACTAATAGGTTACTTTACTCTTTATAAATTCTAGAGGGAGTATATTTATGAGATGTGAGTGTAGTTTAAAAAGGTTTCATTCGATTCATTATCTTTTAAAAGAGATTGGCATATTCCTTAATCTATGACTATTACTCTTCTATGTAATAATTAATGAGCTATATATGTAGTTTCTAATCTAGTGGCTAATGCTAGGACTAAACATGTTATTATTCATTATAATATAATTAGGATGACATATATAAGGGGATGATTAACTTCTAGTATTTCCAAACATAAGATCATGTTGTACACATCTTCACCAAGCCTCTTATTGGGGTTAAATATGTTCAATTGCAAAATATGATTGGATTTGAGGGAGTTATTAAGGGAAGTTGCATTATAATATTTTCCATATTCTATGCGTGTTCTCCAAGTCAAGGAGATGTTAGAATAGTAAATCCAAGTTGTTTGGTCCAATTTAAGTGATGAGTCATAGCTAACTCACTTAGATAAACTAAATATGATTTAATTGTGAAATTCATGTGATCATGTTTGGTCCTAAGAGAGGTGTTTTTCCATTCTAAGAGGCCTATTTAGAAAGGAATCAATTCCTTATTACTCATTTATTCATTCAAGTGAGGTTCTTTAGTTTTAGTGTTCTTTGGTGGTCTTTGGACACCCAATATTTCTATTTGTTGAACTTTGTATAGTATGTTTTTTTGGAGTAGATGTTCATATATCTAATAATGAATGTTTGGACATTCTAATAATACTCACCTCTAGATGACATAAGAATTTTGGGTTTACAAATTTAACAAAGACAAATTAAATGGTACACTAGTTATTCTTCTCATGGTGAACACTTAGAGACTTTTCTAATGCATGAAAGATAGCAATATAGCATAAAATTGTCATGATTACATTCTCAACACTCAAATTCTCTAATTTCAATAATCTTTGCCACAATTTGTAAGATCAAGTAGCATATTACATTTTCTATGAAAATTTACTCATAGTTATATTCATTCAATTTGTTATAGATCATAAAAGCTTAACTTGAATAATTTTAGAAGCATCCTCAAATTCAGGATGAAGAGAGTACACACTATAAATATTATATAAATTATAAAATTAGTAAAGAGATTGATAGTGCCATACAAGTTACTTTAAATTTAAACAATTGGAGAATTCAACTTGAGGTTTTCGTATTAAACATGTACAAATGCACACAACTAAATATGAACAAATTCAAAGCCATTCATGGGAGCTTTCCTTGAAAAATTCAAACCCATTGATACATTATAAAGCTTTCTTTTCAAGCATAAAGAAAGGAAACTATTTAATAATTTTTTCAACACACTCATGAACATATTCATGGAAATAATCATTTCATATCTCTAACCCACAATAATGAAATGCAAATTCAAGTAGTGGAGACAAAATTTAACAACACATTGAAGGCTCTTACAAAATCTATGCATGTGCCATGTGAAGCGCACATGGTCTTCAAAGACCTTCCAAAATCATAAACACACCTTTAACTAATACATGAACATATCTAATATGAAGGGCCAACTAGGGCTTTCTAGAAGCCTTTAGATTGTTTTGAACATATCTACTATTATTGAGAGAGAGAGAAGACTCTCCATAGTAGTACTATGATATTTTCTAACAACCCAACTTCTTTTCTTGTAATATTTGTTAGGGTAGGTTTATAGCAATCAATGAGAAAACGAGCTACAAGACTATGCTCTAAGGTACATAAACGTCTTGAATAATACCATGTCTTGACATCCTTCATTACTAACATGAGGACCTTATCATTGAAACAAAAAAAATAGTTAGTTTATAACTACACACTCAATAAAATCAAATAAGGACAATCATATATGTTATTCATGACAATATTTTGATTTAATGACAAGGTTATCTTAGCGATATTAGATGTATTCTGGGATTATATCCTCTATATGTGTGGTATGGAATTTTTAACTGATGTTGAATTATCATGAAAAGCCTCTTAGGTGATATGGGACTAGCCAATTGGTGATTACTATCCTATAAGAGAAAAATGGTAGAGTTTTACATGAAATGATCTTAATCTTGATAATATCATTTATGACACTCCTACCCTTGATGGGACAGTCCTCTTAGTTTTTGTGCTTGACTTTAATTGATGTCTAACAGTTGGAACCCTTCATAATTTAGTACCTAAAGAGATAAAGTATGCATCTACAACCTATTGGAAATCATTGTAAATCTATCTCTATCCATGGTTGAAGAGGTATGCATCTACAACCTATTTTATCTTAATTTCCTAAAATGTTAGGACACATTTACCAAGATTTTCATGTAGAAATAAAGGGTTTTGACAAGTATGATGCTTCCTTAGCATTGAGATTCAAAATTAGGTTGTAAATTATTACAATTAGGTAACCCTAAGGTTTAAATCTAACAAAAGAAGATGCACCAAAAATATTTCCATATTCCAACACCAATTACATAGTAAAAATCTAGTTTTCTCCTTGTAACAATAATAGGTGGACTTTGATATCATATATGACATGTGTCGAACCTTGGAATAGGTGTTAGACACCAAAAAGTTTCCTCATATATCTTTAATAAGGGTAATGGATCCTACTTGACATTTATAGCTCTATCATGATAGCTAGGTGAGGGTTTTCAACACATACCAAACTATAAATTTTAGCCCCAAAAGTGTTGAGAAAATATAAGGTAATTAATGACATAGTAAAGGGAATTTAATGATGCATTCAAGTTACGCCATATATCCAATGATCCTTGTTCAAACCTTCATTCTAAACTACCTTCTTTCCATCCATTAAATTTAAATTCTTGACACTAGATGCTATTTTGAGATATAATAAAGGGTTTCAATACTTCAAGGAGGATTTGTAAAGGTTGTAGATACTCCAAAATAGCTTCCAAGCTATTTCCAAGACTATTTAATGGTTTCATGAGAGTTTTAAGGGGTTGATCTCATAGTGAACATTTAGAGACTTTTCTAATGTATGAATGATAGCAAGATAACATGAAATTGCCATGATTACATTCTCGACACTCAAATTCTATAATTTCAATAATCTTTGCCACAATTTGTAAGATCAAGTAGCATATTATATTTGTATGGAAATTTACTCATATATATAGTTGTAGTTAAGAGGCTGCCCTGATTTCAATTAGAGTTGTTTTGCTTTTCGTGGCCCATAGTAGAGGCTTTGGTAGTTGTGGTGCCATTAACCCTTTATATATTGTTACTGTGATATTTTTGGTAGCTCATATCGACCTGACCAACTATGACCAGGGGAACTACATGTCCAAGTACGTTAGTGGTCTTATGACCAACTACATGTCCATCTTATTTGATGATTTTGTCTTTATTAGGGATCCTTTTGTTTTCCATCTATAGATGAAGCTAATGGAAAAATTTCTTGGATTTTTGCAATTTATTTTTGTCATCCAACTAAAGAAAATAATATCTAGGTCATAGTTTCATGCCTTTATTAATATATGGGAGTTTATAAAAGGGTGTCTTTCCCTTTCTTTTGCTAAATTGTGTACATATAATATTTGGTATAATATATGTAATTTTCTAAAATGTGTGACAATATATATCTTTTTGTATAATAAAAATGTGAAAGCTAATAATTATTTTGATGCAGGTGAGAAAGATGTCACACAATGTGCATACATGGGTGTCTAGTTGGCTATCCAACTACACTAACATCTTCCATGGAATGTTCTACTTTGTATAGAGGAGTTGAGTGTCCCCTATTGGTTGAGGGACAAGATGAAATGTTATTAAACAATGTTAAACATATATGTTTAATCTTACAAGATAAATGGTTCACTATATGAGCCCCTTGTTATGTATGAGTGAACATAGATGATTTAAAAAATAAGAGTGTTGAATGTAAAGTTGGCTACATGTGTATATACATGTTTTGAAAGTATATATGAAAATCTAATTCTAATTTTGAATATTTAATGTGAAAAATAAAAAATGATGATTAGAATTTACATTACAATTTCTTTGTGAAATTTCATTTTAATAGCATTTTTCTATGTTTCACAATAACCAAAGTACTGGGTTAAAAAAATGTATATGTATATTTCCTATTATTACATTTAAAAAAGTTTTTTATCTGTCATCTTCTCATGGATATCCATGCCCCATTTTCATTTTGTCACAAGAAAGGAGGATGTTTATCTAAGTAGATTACAACCACAGCAATAAATAAAACTCTTCTATACTTATCTATAATATACAATAAAAATTCCTCTTCCACTATGCTTTGATTGATCTCCATGGCTTGTTCCAAAGCTCCCATTTTGACACAGGTAGAAAAAATACTTTCAAAGTTTGTAAAATGTGACTTTATAGTTGTCAATTGCCTTTTTGTCTACCATAACATTTCCAACTATAATATCTCACAAAATTCCTCTTTCCATTATGCTTAGAAGGATGTTCATGATCTATTCTAACTTCTAAAGCTCCCATTTTGGCATAGGTAGGGAGGATGTTGGCAAAGGTTGTGGAAATTGGCTTTACACCTGCCAATTGCATTTGTCATAATGGTATTCCATGAGATGATGACATCTCTGAAGCATTTTGTCAAACAGTTCATGTGCCTTGTCTATGCTTCCATGTCTATCTGGGTAGTTACACTTGCCTTGTCTATCCTTTCACATTTTGCATGCATGGACAGTTACACATGCCTTGTCTATGCTTCCACATTTTGCATACATATTTATCTGGGCAATTACAGCCACAACATTTGACAGATTTTTCTATCCTTTATCTATAATATATGGCAAATCCCCTTTCCACCATGCTTTGATCAAAGCCCTGTTCCAAAGCTCCCGTTTTGGCACAGGTAAGGAGGATACTGGCAAAGGCTGTGAAATGTGGCTTTACATCTGCGAATTGCATTTGCTTGAATGTTTCAATAGCCTTTTTAATAAATCCATGTTGTGCATATCCTGCAATCATGGAGTTCTATAAGATGATTCATTGATTTCCTTTTGAGGTATTCTGTCAAAACAGTTCATGTGTATTGTCTATTCTTCCACATTTTGGATACATGTCTATCAGAGCATTTCAAACTATAATATCTGACAAAAATCCTCTTTCCATTATGCTTTGATGGATGTCCATGTCCTGTTCCAAAGCTCCCATTTTGTCACAGGCAGGGAGGATGTTGGCAAAGGTTGTGGAATTTGGCTTTACATTAGCAATTGCATTTGCTTGAAAGTTTCTGAAGCCTTTTAAGCAAATCCATCTTGTGCATATCCTGCAACCATTGTAGTCCATGTTAGCACACTTCTTAGAGGCATGTTGTCTAACAATCCTAGTGCCTTTCTGTTCTTCCTCATTTTGCATACATGTCTTCCACGGCAGTTGCAACTACATCTAACAAAATCTTTTTATGGGTTTCCCTATAGAGCAAAAATGTAACTGAATAAAATCTATAAATTTACTTGAATACTTTGAAAAGGATGCGATGTCATATATCACAAATAAATATAAATGAGCTGCACAGATGAGTCGCTCTTCCTTAGAATGATTATCAAAAAGTTAAAGAAATTTCTTGACACAGATAACAGACAAATCCTCCTGGTAACATTGCAAGTAATGAACAGGAAGAGTTGGTGAGTAGGACAATTAAATGGAATGGCTACAAAATAAATTTTAAAATTCTATTAATATTATTACAATTTATGTTGATTTCTCATTTAAGTGGTTAAGTGCAATTTCTTGTTTGTTTTTCCTCACAACGGCTCATGTTTTTTGGCTTCAACGCACAGCAACATTGTTCAAATTCCACACGCAAGTCACATAGCAGTCACATGTCTACCATGGTAGTTGCAACTACAATATCTAATAAAAATTATTTATCCTTTATGCTTTAATCGATGTCCATACCCTGCTCGAAAGCTCCCATTTTGACAGAGGCAAGGGGGATGCTGTCACAGGTTGTGGAATTTGGTTTTACACCCGCCAATTGCATTTGCTTGAAATTTTCTAAAGCCATTTAAACAAATCCATTTTCTGTGTATCCTGCAATCAGGGCATTCTTCAGACAGTTTATTTTCCTTTGTGTATTCCTATTCGAACACACAGCAACCACTCAACAGGAATTATTTCATCGCTTTATACATGGTGTCCATATTATAATTGTGTGTGGGGATATTGAGGAGCTTCTCCATTTCGTAGGGATGATTAGAAGCTGATCAAACAGTGCTCAAAAGGGGATCCATCTCTTCTCCAACTCTGCACTCCTTCGAAATGATGTAAACAAGAACAGTAATGAGAACTGCATATTCGAAACAAAATCCCTAAACGGTGGAAACGATAACAGTAACGGGGGGACGACATACAGAAAACGGAAAATGCAACGATATGGAGAAAGGTCGAGTTAAGAGGGAAGGGTGCATTAAACAACCACCTAAGAAAGTCAATGCTTAGAGGTGTTAGTTGGGTGCCTACTGCGGTTGGAGTCAGGGTCCTGAGCACTTTCTGATGATGCCGAAACTGGAGAAAAATGGAGAATTTCAAAATTGACAAAAAATCCTCTGGATCAGCTAGAATAATGAAAAGGAAAGGTGATATAGGATCTCTTTTCCTAATCCCTTTATAGGATTCAAAAAAACCCTGAGGACTTCCATTCACCAAAATAGAAAAATGAGGAGTGCATATGCAACTCTAAACCCACGCCACCCAATCTTTGTTGAAACCAAATTTCTCTAAAACTTTTAGAAGAAAACCCCTATTGACTTCATTGTAGGCCCTTTTGATATCTAACTTTACCATAATCTTCTCCATTTTCACCATTCGAACAAAATGAATGGCCTCATGGGCCACAATGACACCTTCAAAAATAGATCTATTCAAGGAGAAGCCACTTTGTTCTTCTGAGATAACTAAATCCAGAACCCTTTTCAATCTGTTTGCGATCACTTTAGAAATTATTTTATAGACTGTATTACACAAAGAGATTGGCCTATAATCCTCAAAGGATTTTACCACCGACCTTTTCAAAATTAAAGCAATGAAGGTGTTATTTAAGTCTTCAAGAATAAAGCCACCTCTCCTAGATTTTTCCACCACCTCCCACAAATCTTGAGCAAAAATATCCCAAAATTTCTAGAAGAAACAAGCCGG
Source organism: Sequoia sempervirens (assembly GCA_007258455.2). Taxonomy (NCBI): domain Eukaryota; kingdom Viridiplantae; phylum Streptophyta; class Pinopsida; order Cupressales; family Cupressaceae; genus Sequoia; species Sequoia sempervirens. The sequence goes on along the minus strand of VDFB02170915.1, from coordinate 3,105 downwards.
AAAACCATCTGGCTCTAGAGCTTTGTCTCCCCCCAAACTGAATAAATCCTTTTTAACTTCTTTCAATGAGACTTTCTCCATAAGCATGACATTTTGAGCCTCTAAAACAGAGCTTGGGATTATATCTAAAATACATAAATCAGACACTACTGCATCTATATTTTCCTTAAACATTTCAGAGTAAAACCTTATTGCTTCCTTATTTATCTACTCTACATCAGACAAAGCATTCCCATTCAAATCCTAGATCAAAAAACTCTTATTGTTCAATCTATGCACCTTCACAGAATTATGAAAATTTTTGGTGTTCCTGTCACCCTCCTTTAGCCAACATTCACGAGATTTCTGCCTCCAAAAAACTTCCTCCCACGCTAAAATTTATGAATATTCTTTGTTTAGGTGCTTCTCCAAAACAAAATTATCTTCCATCATTCCCTTCTCAATCACTTTTGTGTGTAGATCCTTCAACTCACCCTCCAACCTTAGCTTCTCTACAAAACATTCTTGAAGGACTCCCTATTCCAATTCTTGATATGTTCTTTAAGAAATTGGAGATTCTTAAAGAAAATGAATGCTTTATTTCCATATATTTCTGGGGCACTTCTCCACCAGCCAGCAATCAGAACCTTAAACCCTTCGGCCCTAAACCACATTGCTTCAAACTTGAAAGGGCATCAATCTAGTGTGGCTTCTTCTTGAATTCTCAAACCAATAGGATAGTGGTCTAACCTAGTGATAGGAATTATCTCTGCCTCACAAGTCCATTGATGAACAACCTAATCACCAGCAAGAAAGAAACAATCCAACTTCTCAGCTATATTTAAAAAACTTCCTCTCCTATTCATCCATGTAAAATCACCATTCTTAAAAGGCAATTCAATCAATCTATTGTTCACAACAAAATCATTGAAGTCCTGTTGACTTTGACTAGCCCAACACACCCCCTAATTTTTCTGAAGGATTAAAGATAGTGTTGAAATCACCACCCAAAAGAAACATCCTCTCATCCTCATGACCTAAAAAAGATGAGTTCTTGCCACAGCACTTTTTTCTGGGCCAAGCTAGTAGGACCATAAATATTGAGAATAAAAAAGCTTGCTCTAAGTTGTTTTGATTTGACACACAGCCATTTCCAACACCTATCTTATCTAACAATTTGTACATCTACGAGAGAATCATTCCAAAGAACGCCAAGTCCCCTTGAGGCACCAACAGCTCTAGTAAGAGAACATTTCCACCTGCTAAAGCATTTATAAAAAGACTCATAATTAGGCTCATTAATTTTTGTTTCCTGAAGCAAAACCAAAGCTAGCCTCATTTGATCAAAACATCTTTGATCAAATGGATTTTGTTAGGGGCATTACAGCCCCTGACATTCCACGATAGGATTTTCATGGCTACCAGGAAAAGGCATAGCCACCTTTTCCTGATCTCAATTTGCTCTGACTAGCCACATTACCAGCCATTTCAAGACACATCCTATTAGTTTTAGGACATGTTTTTTCTTCTCTCCAATCTTAGCCTTATTAATTTGAGCAAAGGTTTGCTCTATAGTTCTCTTATCCACAATTCCTAGGCTATCCTGTATACCAAGCAAATCTTCACCACCATTCTCCTCATCCGATGCCATCTCTAAGTCTAAATCTTCCAGGGTGCCTCCACTATCTCTAACTCCTTCAAAATCACTCTCAAGATTCCTAATGGGTGAGATGGGGATATCCTTGAAAACAATGTCTTCATTATCCCCTAATATATTCTCTTCAAAAGACTTGTTTTCACCCTCAAGGTCTGGCTTGTTATCACATGGAGAGCCATGAACCAGATCTTCCCAAGGTATTTCATCTCGATCATGCAGGTGTCTAATTGCACTCTCCTTTTTTCTTGGAGAATGTGATTTATCTTGCATAGAAGTTTCCTGTTCAAACCCATCTACCCTTGTTTGGCTATTTTGCCCCATGATTATCACTTCATCCATGCAGGGAGATTCAAATTGCCCATCAAAAGCTTCATTTCCATCTCTTCAAAGATTCAAGTTCCCCATAAACCCTTATGGAGCCATCACCATCCTCCCTTGCTCTGAAATTTTACTCACAAAAGACTCAAACCTTTGATTCGACACATGGGGATCCCTCTCTTGAGTCATTACCTCATACTCATTTTCAAGGAGAGAGTCTATTTCCTCTTTCCGACTCCCATCCCTAACCAAATTTTCCATAGTTTGCAAACAAGTTTGACCGTTTAAAATCCTCTCATTCAAACCCCATTCTTGTGAGATCCATTGATCTTCCCAAGCAACAGATTCAGTTAAAGACATCAATTCCTCAGCAAGAATGTTTTGGGCTAATCCTTAAATTCCTTTCGACACAGTTGAGCAATGGCCATCTAAATTTTCTCTCCCTAAATATTTTGAACAAGAGACCATTGCATTCTCCACCTCCACCTTTTGACGCCAAACACCTTCCCTTGTTTTTAGCTCTATCATTTTAGGCAGAGGGTGTATTATCTGCCTTAAAATGCAAATCCTGGGAAACATGCTAAATTCATACTTTTCCACAGCTTCCTCCGACTTCACAAAAACACCTAGTTTGTTTCCAATGCTTTTAAGTGTTTCTAGGTCCCAATATTCCTGAGGGAGATTCTTCAACCTAATCCACATTAGCACTTCCTCAGTCTTTGCATTGTTAGGATCAAATTTTGGGCTCTAGTCAAGAATGAAAAAACCCCTACCTTCCATCATGAATGGACCGTTGTTTATGATCCATTCCTTATCCTAGGTTGTTTGGAAAATCACCAAATAAAAGTTATTTTCTAGAGTTTTAAGACCACAATCCTTGCCCCAGTTTTTATCATGCTAGGGCCTAACTTTAGTGAAAGCCATCCATTTCCCTCCCCACCTCATAAAAAATGCACGAGCCTTAAGAAAGCTAACAAAACCACTCCACTCTTTGTTTTCCAATAGCAAAGAGACCATAGTGGTGTGAAGAAAATTTGGCATTACCTTGCTTGACTCTACTTTCTCACTCTAGTTTTTTGGGCGCCAAAATTTCCCTTCTAGCTATTTGAAATCTACTTTCCCATTTGAAAACATCAATTTGAACCTCCCTT
>VDFB02170914.1:0-17412 GCA_007258455.2 Sequoia sempervirens | reverse complement strand
TGAAAAGACCCCTCAAAAGTCCACACTCATGAATGTGACAAATTCAAAAAGTGTTGGGGCTTGGGAAGAGTGACTTGCCACTCTCAACCTTCTACTCCCCAAAAGTTCTTGGAATTGACACAAGACTCGCACATGTGTGAGCACTTGTGGGAAAGAGTGGTGGTTGGAGGACTTATAAGATCTCAAGAAGATGGAAGATTTGGGTGTGTTACCTAATTTCTTTGGAGAACTTTAGTGAAGATGGTAGGAAGAATGAGAAGATGAGAGGAGTCATGTTGGGGAGTTAGTGATCAAGATGGCTTGGTTGGAGAGGAAAGAAGGATAGAAGAGCTAAATTCCAACACCTAAAGCAAAGAGATAAGTTTTCCCTACTTTCATTTTCCCTTTTGTTTAAATGTTGTAATAAGGTGGCATGTTGTATGGATCATGATTGAAAGTAGAGAGTAGAGAACCTAAACGCATGAAATTTGGCACTATGTTATTCTTTCTTCTTTGTATAAATTTGAAAAGGCTCCATTGATCATCATGGAGCTAAAAGAATTCCTTGCTCGGGGGTATGACTAGAGCCCACAAAGCTCCATGACGTCATTACAGTTGGGTGGAGAGCAAGTCCCATTGATGTGTTTTTTTCCATTGGTAATTTTGTATCAATATGATTTGGTTTTAATTTGAATGTGTATGCATTAAGTCTCCAAAGAATGAACTTCAAATCTGGTTGAAAACTGAAATTTTAAGCCTTAGTCATTGGCATGCATTTCTTACAAAATTTTTGCTTGCAAGGATATTGGAGTTCGTTTCTTGTGGGTTCTACTTGGAACCTAGTTTGTAAAATGAAAGAACTTGGTTTTGTTCATAATGAAAATAATAAGTCTCATGTTGTATAGGAAAAATTTTTACGGTGTTTTAGATGGAAGGGTAGAATGGGACTATGATTATAAAAGAGAGTTTCTGTAAATGGTGTTAAAGTCTTAAGAGGATGTGCTAACTTCCTTGCTAAAGATATAACAATATAGATGCAATATTTTTAAGTTGCAGAAAATGATTAAGAAATCCTTGTGACTGGTAACATAGGCTTAAGAAAATATTGGTACCTTCTCTTAGATTTTCAGCTAATTCTACTTATAAGATATTACTCATTGACTCAATACTGAATAACTTAAGTCTCTATATTTGATTAAAATCTCTTTAGGACTCTATATTTGTTTAAAGTCTCTTTAAGAAATTGGATCGAGTAATTTATGGACTGTGCAAAATAAATAGGTGACACTACGTCCTCCAAAGCATGACCCATGAATCAGTTAAAAGTCGTTACAGTCTTAAACCAGTTGAATGAAATTTTGTTGCAATCTGTATCAAGGAACACCCATGGAGGATAACTTGTATCCTGCCTAAAAATTTTATCTTGTACCATTCAGCAACCATCATTGAAAATAATATTTTCTTTCTTTAGTGTTCACAGCTGTAAGAATATGATACACAAAAATTCTAGTAAGAACGGGAAGTTGAATATCTACTGATCTGATCAAAGGAAGAAAAAAATAAAAAAATAATAAGAATAAAATAATCAATACTTTAAGACTATGGGGCTGCAAAATCAAATTCTGATAAAAATAAAATAAACGTTTCATCACCTATCCAAAATACCCAAGATACAACACATAATATGCAAGAAAGAAAATATATATATATATATATCAAACATGCATGCCCAGGAGAATGACTGCACAAGAGACACATGAAAGAATATTACAAATAGCACTTTCGAGTATTGGTATTGCAGCATAAAAGTCAGGCTTCCAGTGCTATTTGATTTATTTTTGGGCCCAAGTTAATCTTAGTCTATTGCACAAGATTTTCATGGGTGAAAGTATTAGCTGCTCTTGATCACTTCACTCTATTTAATGCTTGTTTAATTCCCAGGCCCCACTGTAATTTGTTAGCTGTGACCACGCATCCACTGGCAGGCATATCAATTGGGCTTACTCAGTCTGACGAGCTGCTTTGTATCTTTTACTCAGTTTGTGTTGTAATAAGTAAAGGCCAAAATAGGTTTGCAATAGCTATTTGAAATTAGTGATTAGAGTATTAGGGTGTGTTGATTCCCCCAGTTCACATCAATTTAATTCCTCACCTGTCAATAGTAGTGAGAGATTGCTCAGCTCGAGAAAGTAAAAAGTGGATAGCTATAGTTTATTTTTATATATTATTTTTTTCTAGGTTTTGACCTTCTGGGCGATAGTGTCTGTGGGAGTCACCATCCTCATTAATACTGGAAGTTTAGAAATTAGTAACACAAATGATAGCAGATTGAAGTAGTTGCAAATATAGGCGCCTACGCTATTGTAAGTCTGTTTCCTGTCAATTCAAATGCAAGGACATCAGCGTTACATTACAGTATGGCCATCATAGTATGGTATGGGCTGGGTTAGTAAATTTAGTGGTAATGATGAACTTTAACTACAGCAGCAAATAAAACAGCAAACAACAATTATATTAGCAACACATACAACAACAAATAAGACTAGAATAACAACTATAATTGCAGCATATCCAGCAGCAAATGAAAGTTACAGCTGCAACTATTAATTGTATGAGACTACAATAACAACTAAAATTGCAGCATATGTAACAACAAATGAAAACTACAACAACAACTATAATTGCATCATATTGCGTGGGAGGATTCCTATTTGCAATTTAAAACCATTATGTCGATAAAATAAAACATATACAATGTTTAGTTATTAAATAGAAAATGACACAATTATTTATACAAATTAAAGAGTGTAAATAAAAAAACGATAATATTAATTGTACAGATTAAATGTGTGTTATTATTGTTCTTACATTTCAATTTAACGATAGCAATTTCATTTCATTAGATGGTGATAATATGTTAAAAATTAATCAGCATCATTATTGTCTTTAATGCGGATTTATCCTTAATAAGAACCAAAAAAAAGAAAAAAAAAAGATTAAACAATCACAATGTTATCAATGAATTTTAGTGTTGGATATCTGATGCTAATATCGTCATTATTGGGTAGTATTATTATTTTCAAAAAAAGGGAGCAATATAATAATATATTATTCGATTAATAATAATAATAATGTTTTAACATTACATTGAAGTTAATTAAGGATTTAATATTGTTATTATTTACTTGGTTAAATGCAAGTGGTATTAATAATGAATATTTGAGAGTAAATATAAATAATAATTTTGAGCATTTGAAGTTCCATAACCATCTCTGGTATTATCCATTTAAGATTATCTATTGGTTTCTTCATAATAATATTGTTAAAAAAAAATATTAGCAATTAAACATCAACATGATCTCATTCTAAATGTTTGAGTTGTCAATAAATAATAATTCTATTAATGTCCGACTACTCGTTAAATGATAAAGGTTCAAGTGTGAACCATATAACTATAACATTATAAATGTCTAAAGAATTGATGAGACAATAATACTATCATAAAATTGCCAATTTCCTGTACAAGAGTGTAATAATATTATTATGGATGAAGCACGATCTAGTAAGGATAATATTATTATTATTAATGGTTCATTGAGAAAAAACAATAAGATGGTGTAAACTAGGGAGTTGCATAATAACATTAACAATTGGTTGATGGGACAATAATATCCTTCATAATAGAAGTCATTATTGGATAATTATGAAAATTATATTTGTAGGTAATTAAGGCTATCAACTTTATTTAACTTAAGCAATTAAATAATGGTTTACTATTAGTTAAGGTAAAAATAGTGTCACCCTCATTATCCATCCAGCAGATGTATACCATGCTAGTAGTGCTAGCAAGAGACACAATATTGATTCTAACATTTAACTTAGGAACAAACATAATAATATAGTAGTACAATATTAAGTAATATTATCAATGAATAAACTATGATAACAAAATTATCCATGTTATGATTATTATTTTCAAAGCAACTAGGATAATAATAATAGAGGTGGCTATAATAAATTAATTTCTACTAAATCTAAAGAAACTCAATTATATTATGAATTTTTAATTTAATTAAATATATATGTGTGACAAATTTCTTGGGATGAATTTAGTTTAAATCTATTTTTTTCTTATATTCATAAAAAAAGAAAAAAAAAGAAAAGAGAGGAGATATATTTAACCATCATTACCAGTCTATTACCAACTTAAATAAAAGAAAAAACTGAGGAAAGATTATAAATCAAGTGTAAATGCAAATTAAAGCCTAAAAGGATAATGCTGACCAAAGAAAGTGATGGAATCATCTATAAAGTATTAGAAATAGAGTATTAAAATATTATTATAAAAAGTATATATCATTTGTGAATCTAAATGATGACAATTATAATGGGGGAAGGGGGGGTTTGATCTAGATAGTAATGTTCTTTGTTAATCAAGCAATAATAACCTCAAAAGATTAAAACAACCATACATGTTACTCCATCACGGGTGTGAGATTTCAGGGGATATGTCTTCACTTTGTAATAAAATAAACCTTGCTTAGGTTAATGATACCCTTGTATGTCATGTAAATGAATCGATGCAATATTCATGCTAGCTAAATTATAATTATGATAGTTATAGGAGACACGCTATGTCTAAATTGTCTTACGAGTCAACCAACACATTTATATTGATACTATGTTCCATAATGGTTGTGCTAGGTGAATAATGTTATAGTTAAAACTCAGGGATGTGCGATTTGCTAATATTCAAAGAGAAATATTAAACGAGCATGCTATTGTAGATAACAATGTTATTGGTAATATCTTTAATGTTGAACTATGATCACTTAGAACTTTAATTAGCTTAATAGTTGATTAAAAAAAAAAAGTTAGTTGGGTTTTTTTTTCAAGCCTAAATTTATGGGCATGACAATGCAACTATATGACTATTTGAAATTATATATGACCTCCAATGAACCCTCCCAAAAATAATGTATGTTATAGTCAATAAACCCTATTAAGTCTATTATTGATCCATATGGTCTTAGACATTATGGATGCAACAATGAGGTTGGTTTTGATCCAAGATGAATTATATGGAACTGGAAAAAAATACTCTATATAAAACAAGGGGGTTATAGATTCAAATATTTGACACCATCTTGAAGTTATGAAGAGACTTGCGTAGGTTGATATGACCCTTACACAACCAAGGAAACCTTGTACAAAGAGATTAATAAAAATAACTATAATAATACATATTCAAAAGATGTATAAAATGTACAAAGTCAACATTACATATGAAGACAAGGATAAGGAGGTGAGAAGGTAGGCCTAAAATTTTGATTACCAATCCAAAGTTGTGACACATATGGGCACACTTGGGACTAGTGTGAAGACACATATAGTGCACTCATGAGGTGAGACAAGAAAAAAGTCTCTCAATGAGTTTAAGTATTGCTATGAGTAGGATGACTACATGTAGATGTGAAACACATTAACACCACATTATTGTAAACACCCCAAATTCACCCATAGGCTCCCCATAATTTCCTCTCAATTGTATCCACTTTTACAAAAGTCTATTTGAGTCCTCTTTGCTTAATTCCATCTCTTGAAAAAGGATTAAATCTACTTAGGCAGGATCTTGTTAATGTGTAGGATCTTGTTGATGTTGAGAATGCATCTCTTGTTAGGGGTATCCAATCCCCTAACATTCCAAGTAATTACTCTCATTCCTCACTAGGAAAGTTGATTCCCTTCATCAACCTCAATTTTATTTGAACCTTAGTCATCCCAATCAATTATAGTATTGCTTTGTTGAATTTTCTCCCTCTTTTCTTTTTTTGCTTGTATTTGGCTTTCTTATTTTTTTATGTGGTTTGAATAACCATTAATACTTCTCGAACATCCAATTATGCTCCATGAAATTTACTCTTAAATTATGGCTTGAGCTTGAAAGTAATATCTTCCTTCCAATGGTTCAAAAATTCCCCCATTTTCCTTTAATATTCAAAACAATTCCAATACCATATCTAAAGTCATTTTTCCTCTTTTTGTGACTATGTTTATAATCGATTGCCACCTCATTCTCTTGATTTCTTACCTTAAACAATATTTGAGTAGGATTCTTTTTTTCTTCTAAATTGAAGGGTAGGATTCTTACAAATGTTTGGTTTCTTACTCTTTACATGTTTCACTACACACCCTTAGTTTATCTTTTCCCCAATTTATTTAAGATCTTTTCTATAATCATCCATGATGTGCCCTAAAAAACATCATTTACATTTCAATAAAACTCTTTCCACCTCATTTTTGAGTCAAAATTTGTTTTGATGTAAATCTTTATCAAAGAAGGACCCTCCAAATCTAAAGAGAAAAAAAATCTAGCATACATATTCACACCACCATCCTTTATTCTTTCATCATCCTTGGTGAAGGAACTAAATGAATTTTCAATCTTTGTTATGATTCCCAAATCCCAATACTTTGATGATAAATTGTACAATTGGATTGACATTAAGGTTTCCTTTAAAGGATGGGTGAATGAGTTGAAGTTTGATTCCTACTATGTTATATAAAACCGCACCAATCCATTGATAATACCACCATTAAGGATCTCTTCTCTTTTATCTAGCAAAATACACATGACTAGAAGAAAGCCTATTGACAATTATCTAGTTTTGGTTTTCTTTCCCTACTATTCCTTACACTAATTTTGCACCTTTTCCCTTGAATGCCAAAAGCATGAGTTTAAGGACAAGCTCAAATGATTTTTGTTATTTTGATAGCTTGGAATGATGAGAATTTTGTTCTTGAAAATAGCTAGATTCAAGCCCTTAGCGATCCAAATCTTTAAGAAACTCTTCTCTACTTTTGATCGAACTCGGACTATACTCTTTTCTCCCATGAGTTCCTCCCACACTTTTGCTTCAAATTTTTCTAATACAACTAAATTTTACCCATAAATGAATATTCGTTATAACATTATCTTTATTTATAATATAGAACTTTTTTTCCTTGCTATTAAGTTTAAATATTATTTAAATTTATATTAAAACTATGTCATTGATTTCAAACCCCACCCATGCAAATCTTTTAACTCTTTTATTATTTAATTGCAACGTTCCTTCCATGCCCATTAAATATTTTGTGTTGGGACGCTTTCATACTTGACGTTGACGATTTACCCCGATGCGGTGGAAGAAACAGGCTCATATACTAATCATAACTCGGGCTCAATCAATTAAATTCTGTATTCTTTCCCCTTACAAAAGAGTCGAGAGGCTGGTAGATCCCGTATATCCATTAATATAAGAAGCCGTGACTCCTTAACTGTCATATCAATTAATATATGAAGCTGTGCCGAACAAAATAGTCGTTGTAGCTTACAAGCTTTGATTTAGAGACTGTTAGTTGGTATACATTAATATATGAAGCTTCAAACAACGTAATGATTTCCGTACTAAAATACAATCAGTCATTAGGGCTACAACTGCCACCTAAGGGTACACTCCCTTAGGTGTCTGGGGCCATGTGGGGCCCACTTAACCCAATCTTTCTTGTTTGCATTTTCTTAACTACATCTTTTCAAATCACCATTTCCGTAGCACTCGACCGTTACAGTTTACAGTTGGTGTTTTCATTCCGTAGCTATTCGCATCATGGTTTGGTTGGTCATTGGACTGGGCGATTTACATTTAATCCCACATTCATTTCATTTTTGCATACAAGTGAGTGTATTTTATATTAAGAAGAGTGGTATTTTAATATTTGAAAAAATTACAATGATTTTTTTCTTTATTCTTACATATTAAATAATACTAGCAATTGCAACTTGGTGTGCAATGGGTACGCCGAAGAGGTGTGGAAGGTTAATTAAGAAAAGAGTTTGGTTTATTTTGTTTATACATTTGTTTAGTTCATGAGATCAATTGATAAGTCATTTTAAAAATTATTAAGTATATTTTGAAAATTATTATATTTTTGATATTTTTTGATATTTATTATTTGACAATATATTTATTTATAATTATGCAATTTATATCATATCTAGTTTTTATATAATACTAAATGTAATTATATTGTATATATTATAATTTGGAGTGTGATGTTTGCAATGTAAGTTACAAAAACTGATTGCTAAAAGCAACTTTATGTTGATAATTAGCAGGTGGCTAAGATGTTTACCTGAAGTTGGAAAGGTTGGTGGATGAGATTTTTCGCCAAATCTCTAAGTGAAGATAAAAAAAAATGGTTATACAATTTTCTAGTCTACTATTTTTATTCTTGGATATTTTAATTACACCTTTTGATGAGTGGTACTCACTTTGTATTGATCCTTTCTCTCATGTCCATGAACTTGCAAGCATTAGAGAGCAAGATAGTGAGTTGGTCCCTGATTTTTGTCAAATGTTTATGGATGTTTTGTCTTGCAAATTGGATTGTTACAGGCCAAGCGAATAAGAGTGCAATAATTAGGTATGTGATGCATTACATCCTAACACAAACCTTATTTTGCTTAAGTTGAAGACTAATATTATAGATCATATTATTGTGTCCGAAAATGCAGTTGAAGCATCATACATTATAGATGTTACTTAATTTAATGTTGGTAATTATAGTGACCTTGTTGATGATATATGTGATCTAAATGAGGAACATAAGCTCACTTGCATGTGTGGTCTACTTCCTTGCTTCATTCTCATTGATAATTATGCTAAAGAAGATCCTAAAGAAGGTATTTGAGCATCTAGAAATATCTCATCTCATGGACTGCAAAGATTGCAGGATGTGTAGAAAATGGATTTGTTGAGAAAGCTTACAAACTTTAAAGCAAATGCAAATGGCAGGTGTAAAGCTAAATTCCACAACGTTCACTAGTATAGTAATTTGAAAAGTGTTAAAACATATTAATATATTAACAATACAGTAGAAGCATCTTAACAGTTTCATGAGTATTATAAACATAATTTATTTCCTTATAAGATGAAAATAATTAAACAAAAATAGACAATTACAAAAAAGATTGAATGGTTCAGTCTTAGTCCTTTCCTTGACTTAGAAAGGAATAGGGAAGGTTGTTCCATATATAAGCAATCCCTGGTAAATAGCAATTACTACAATCTCCATTATCGTTGGGTTGAGGGGAATCATACTTTGAATCTAGAAAATTGTGCTATTCAATAAACTAAATTACCATTCAAATCGGCAAGGAAACAAACAATTGAGTATGATAATGAATCAAATTATTTTAGATCACCGTCAAATATAAATCATACCAAAGTGAACTTGAATCAACACTTATGGTAGTAAGGAGACCTCTTTGTCCTATAGATTTTTATTTTGAGAAAAATTCAAGGCACCCCACACATTACAAAGTAGAAGTAATAAAAGAACATCTTTCATACAATAGAAACCATGATCTTCTTCATTCATTTTTCATTGCACACCTTGGGAATTTGTAGATAATATGTTTGAAGAACAACAAAGAAGCAAAAAGATGACAATAGAGATTTGGATAATAATGAACCAATAACATTTGAGTTTCTCATTGATCGTTTTAATGATGAAGGATGGTGTAACCCAATTTTTATAATCTCAGTCATCAACAGTGATGATCAAATAGTACAAACCAGATTAATTTCTATTCTTCAAATATATCACTAGACAAGTATAGCATTCATAACATCCAAATACAATGGATGCAAAGTCACAAATAATATACTAATTTTCTAAAATCAGTTTTTCATCATTCAAGATGAAGTACTAATTTTATCTATGAAGTATTAATTTATATAGAATAAATATTGTAAAAGGAACAATAAAATGCATATTGGCATTGAAAAGCTTGGCATTATGTTTTTGAAATCCTTATCATGTACACCAACTTGATTGTTGTTGTTGGCTTTGTTTAGAGGAGAAAAGGATAGTTACTCATGAGCATGTGATCCCTGAAGCAGCCCATCTCTGATCTGCTGAGCAACATCACGAACTGTACCAGACCCATAGGGTATGAAGACTGATGAAGCCTTGGCATGTGCTCCAATATCTTTCATTGTGTCAAAATATTGTGTCACCAACACCATATCTATCACATCCTTTGCAGTTGTGTCAAGCACATTCCATGAGAAAGCAAGTATACTCTCTCTTAACCCATTAACAATTGCTTGCCCTTGCTGAGCAATGCCAAGTCCTGACAGATACTTTGATTCAACTTCACCTTTTGTTCTTTTGATTTGTAAAATTTTCTCTGCCTCTACTTTTTCTTGTGTTGCTACTCTCATTCTTGCAGTTGATATAAAATCAAAATGAATGGTCATAAAATAGAAACAATATTTAGGTAAATAAATGAAACAGAAACAAAATATGAAAAAAGTTGAGGATAATATGTTGGGTTTTCTAAAGTTAGATATAAGAGTGCAATATCTCACAATAAGCATTTGCACTATCTCACAACCATAGTTTGTCATAGCCTATAGTCTTAAAAAAGGAAAATTGAATGATGAATCATAAAGCATTCAAACTTTTTTAATAGTTGCTTCTTTTAAAACATATATTAAGAACCATCAAAGGATAAAAATTTAAGAATAATAAAATGATTCATTTTGTGTAATATTTAAGAAATATTTTATTGTGTAATATTTAAGAAATATTTTACTGCAACCAGTTGACAATAAAAATCAAATGGACTTACAAATCCCAACCATTTCAAGTTCATCTTCAACAGCTTTAGCAACCTCACTCTTTTGCTCAAAGACATCATCGAGATTCATCTTTGGAACACTTGAACAAACAACTGCAAATCAAACATGGAAACAAGGTAGTGAGCCTCAACTTTTCATAATTTGAAATTTTTGGTCATGGTTTCTATTATTTAATTGTCTTCCATCAAATAAGAAAAATCAAAGTAACCGTGAATTTATTTCAAAAATCGCATCTAACTCAAAACCCCCCAATTTTTCCCTAATTTTCCCACAAAAAGTTTAACATACATTTTGTATACAAAACATTTTATATTTTATCCAATACCTTGCAAACGCATTTCAATGAAAATTTTTAACAACAATTTTAGAATAGCATCTAAAATTGTAAGGCGAATATTGCCTTGAAATCACAATTCTTCAAGAGAATAACAATAGAAAAAATATCCAATTATAGTCACAATAACTACAAATGATTGATAATGTAAGGATGAATCTAAAGTACTGTGCGAGACACCTAAATGATATCTCCAAATAGACAATGGGTTTTGTCCACTCCATTCCAAGCTTGAGGGTTTTGTCCTCAAACCCATTGAAAGCCAAAAGCTCTTGTGAATTTCCAAGAGAAAATAATAACCAAGCATAAACTAAGCATGTCTTCCCATTTACCCCAGCCTCCTTTAAATAAGACCTTAAGGCAATGCCGCCCTAGGGTCTAGTTTCTAGAAGGTTCTGGCCCTTCTAGAAGATTCTATTTCTTCTAGAAACATCTTCTAACTTTTCTAGACAATCTTATTCCTTAACATTCCCCCTTAAGATTGGAAAGAATATTACAAACAAGATACAAAGAAGAGTTTGATTGTGTTTGTCTTTTTGCCTTTTTTTTTGGAGATTATAAAATGTTTCTTGGAAGCTTCCTCCTTCCTTGCTGGTCCTCCTTGTTTGCTTGGTGTGTCAAAGAGACCTCCTTTATCTGCAATAGAAACGTCTGCACCACAAATTTGGGGACATTACAGTCCTCCCTTTCCAAAGATTGCTTGCCCTCAAGCAATCCGCATCTACATGCCAAGATTGAATACCAGGATCCCATATCCATCTCTGAAATACAGTTGCACCCATCCGCTGTGCTACTCTAATATATTTGTCATTCTGCAACAACTTGGGACGCATTCCATTAATCATGCAAATTCCTGGATCTAAAATCTGAGAATCATCCTCATATAAATTGTGCATAGGAATCTCCTCCACTTGCCATTTCTTGAATTCAATCATCCAAGAATACAAAATACTTTTGGGTGCACCAATTAATGGTCTCTCATCTAGACACTTGATCAAAAAGCTCTGAATATCCTCATTAGGAAAACTCCAAGTGCTTGTGTCATAGTTCAACTTCACCTCATTAAGTATGTCATGAATGCTCACGAACCAACCCAAATCTGCCTCACCTATGTCTCCATCCACTTGTGTAGTCATAACATTAGTGGCTGATCCACTAAGTGTGTGTTCAACTATTCCACCCAACTCTATGGCTTGAGCCTTCAATGGGCTCTCAACTAGAGATAACTCATGAAACTCAAGCTGTAAATTAGGTACACAAATAGAATTTTCTGAATCATACCTCTTCTCTTGTTCATGCACATATGCATATTCTTCTTGCTTCCTCATCTCAAGAGGCTCGTCCCTTGTATGTTCCATCTCCATGTATTCTTCCTTTGGAAGAAATAGTGATCGAAGATAGGCTTCTCTTTGTTGTCTTGCTTGATCTATATGATGGCAACGTTCCTTGACCTTGTGCAAGCGTTGTTTTGCTTTGGCAGCCAACATCTTAGCATCCTTTGCTCTTTGTAACCAATCGTCACACAAGACTTGAGTTCTCTTGATATCTTCGATGGTATGATACGCAAGATTAGACTTGTTGTGGCTTGAATCCACAATGCATTCCTCATGTTTAACACACAAAGCTTGAGTGCTAACATTGGAAGACTCTATAACATTATAAGGGACTGCTATTCCAAATCAGAAAATCAGGATTATCATCATACTTGTTTATGGTGTCTTCATGCGCATGAACAATACCACCTTCAAGGCCACTCAACTCACAATTTGATTCCTTGCAATTACTATGTAGAGTTGGTAAGATAATGCTATGCTCAAATAATGGATCATCAAAAGAATCCATACCTTCATGTGGCTGATCAAGAGCAATCTCTACATCACCAATGTAGAAATTCGTGTACACTTCACTTGTAGAAGAGGCATGTAATTCACCTTCTTTTGGATCTTCACTCTCCAACTCATCACTTTGCTGAAATGAACCTATGTTGCTTTCCTCATTGTTTGTCTCTACTTCTTGACCAATGCAACACTGCTGTTCAAGCCTTTTTGGAACATTTGTAAGCTACAAATCACCTTGTAGCAATTCATCTTTCATCTCTTCCTTCTTTTCTTCTTTCCTTCTCACAACTTCTCTTCTTCTCACAATTTCTTCGTCTTCTTCTTCTGGTCCACCCAAGAACTGATTGAAGGTGAGAACATCTCGAATTTTCTTAGGAAGAGAGTGATATTCATTAAACCTGGTACAAATATAATCATGAAACATAATTGTATCCATAGTTCCAAATGTAGAAGACCAACTGTTGTAATCTGATATGCAAACGCTAACACCACAGGCTTGCAGGATCAAAGCTCTAATACCACTGTAATGAGCCAAACTCGATCTGACTCAAAACCCCCAATTTTTCCCAATTTTCTCCATAAAAAGTTTTAACATACAATTTGCATGCAAACAGATTTTACATTTTACCCAATAACTTGCAAACAGATTTCAATGAAAACATTTAATAACAATTTTAGAATAAAGATCTGAAATTACATATGAATATTGCATTCAAATCCTTCAAATCTTTAGTAGAATAACAGAAAATATCCAATCGTAGTCACAGAACTTACAGTCGGATTGGATAATCAGAAGGATGAATCTAAAGCACAAAGTGAGACACCTAAATGATATCTCCAACAGACAATGGGTTTCCGTCCATTGCCTTCAAGCTCGAGGGTTTCCTTCCTCAAACCTACTGAAAGCCAAAGCTTCCCATAATTCTCCAAGAGAAAATAATAACCAAGCATAAACTAAGCATGTCTTCCCATTTACCCTAGCCTCCTTTAAATAAGACCTTAAGGCAAGGCCGCTCTAGGGCCTAGTTTCTAGAAGGTTCTAGCCCTTCTAGAAGATTCTAGTTCTTCTAGAAACATCTTGTAACCCTTCTAGACAATCTTATTCCTTAACATTCCCCCTTAAGATTGGAAAGAATATTACAAACAAGATACAAAGAAGAGTTTGATTGTGTTTGTCTTTTTGCCTTTTTTTTTGGAGATTATAAAATGTTTCTTGGAAGCTTCCTCCTTCCTTGCTGGTCCTCCTTGTTTGCTTGGTGTGTCAAAGAGACCTCCTTTATCTGCAATAGAAACGTCTGCACCACAAATTTGGGGATTACGAGGTAACAGATAATTCCAAGATTAAAGTGGTTGAGGCTCTGTATTAAAGTAATATTATATATCTGAAAGTTCGTATTTCACAAAGTTACCATGCATACCAGAAATGGCAATTCTATTAAACTATATCACTAAAAAATGCAGCAATAGTGACATGAATGGTGAAGAAATAGTGCAGCAATAGTACAGTCATATGAGCAGCAATAATACCGTCAAAACAAATAAATGATATAGGATTCTCAAAACAAATAAAAAAGATTTTTAATATATTATTTGAAGTTTTTTATTTTAATTATATATTATTTGATCATGGACCTTTTTCACAGGCAGCTGAAATGATGAAAACACTGCAACAGATCTACAATTTTGATATAGAGTGCTGTTGTAAATAGCACATTTTCAATGGAAATTGCTGCAAGATAGATAATGTTGTAATATTTTGCTGAAATTAGGAAATGATAATAATGCTGTAATATTTTGCCGAAATTAGGAACTTTTGATTATCATTTTTGTAGATGACTGTTGTATACAGATTGATGCATCTCTCTATGCCTTACACTTGCCTCTTAGATTGCCTATTCATTATTGCTTGGCAAAACTAATCATAACTTGAGCCATATTTCTTTTTGGCAGAGATTTCCAGTGGTTAAATCACCCTCAAAGTGCACCGAGGCAGTCAAATGCTACTGTTTTGTCAAGTTGGAAATTCAAGTGGAGAATTTCAATATTGTTGTCATTTCTATGATGCAATGTGGAGAACTTACATGGATGAATCACTGACAAAGTGTGCCAAGCTCACTTGGGTTATATCACTTGAACCCCTTTCCCCTTGAGTGGAGAATCTCTTCACTATTGCTCCTTAAGTCACTTGGGTAGAGATCCTATTCATTTAAGCCACTTTTTCCTTATCCCAGGCAGAAGTTTAGACCACTTCAGCCAACATTTCCAAACTTGGCAGAATTATTTCATGGTTTGGCCAATAGAAAAGTGTGCCCAGCTGGTGAGGCAGTTGTGGAACATTTAGCTACTTGAACCAAACTTTGCATACCAGGCGGAGTTCTGATAAGGAAAGATACATGCGGATAATGGGCTAGAGATCCTTATATAAATAACTCTCGTAAAGTATATTGATGCCATTATAGGGGAAACAAAAATATCAAATTCACTAGCCATTAGATGCCATGAGTGGCTCAGACCTAATCTCTTATTTCTATTCAAGTATTTAGAATACATGCTAATCTTCACTGCCACCCTTAGACATCTTTTGTATTGTTAAAGATTATTTTGTTAGTTGTTTGCATATACTAGTCTTTCATTGTTTACTGAACTAAAATGAGCGATTGTGAAGCTATGACTTCCAGTTGTGATTCCATGGCCTTCTGTGATCTTATATTTTTTTGTTGTTTCTAAGTGGTCAAGGAACTAAAAAATGGCTAGTTCTGTTCACTTGATTTTAAGGCATCCAATCCTCTTACAAGTGATATGAGATGTATGCAAATATGTTATTACATTACATAAGGAATAAACCCATATAAGGTATTTAATTTTAATACAACTTTACACAAAAGTCTTCAATCCATCGTTATGCAACTACATGTGGTCGATGATTCTCCATGGTCAGCCCTTGCACATTGTTTTTCCATTGCTAACACAAATATATCTATCTAGAATCTATAATAATGTGAAGGTTTTCATTAAATGTTCATTTTGATCTCAAGTTTTTTATTATTTGATTTTTTTGTCATACCCTCTCTTCAGGGTTTGGTTTTGTGTTTGTGCTTGATTTGAATACTTGTTTTGATGACTGCATATGGCTCAATAGTTTCATAGGATTTGGCTTTGCTGTTGCATGCCTGATCTTTTCCTGGTTTGAGAGAAATACTAGTTCTGCTCTCCTATTGTTTAGGAATTTTTGTTTGGTATTCAAACCCCCAAATATTTATAAGCATGTTTGTGCAATTGTAGACTGGAGGGGGTGTTGTCATTGGAAGCAGACTGCAAACATAGACTGTACATACAAAAGGGGTGACTGGTGTTGGAGATTTTTTAATACTCACTTATCTGATAGGGGCCTTGTGGTTTCCTGCCGACACTATCCTTGTCTTTGATGTCTGTATTTTGGATCAGTTGCTTTAAGGGTGTTTATAGATCGTAGAGGCTTTTGACAACATTTTTAAACTGTGTTAAGATTTGCATGTTCTGTTCACAAAGCGTTTGTCAAAAGTCCTAAACCATTTTTGTAGTAAGTGGGCTTAAATCTGCTCATATAAATGCATTTGAATAAACCTATTTGCAAGATTGACTGCATCCATGTCTTAGATGATGTCCTTACAAAATTGGAGCTATTTACATTGATAACTTTAAAAGTAAAAATGGTGATTTGTTGGATTCAAAGTAAAAATCTTGATGCTTTAAGTTAAATGGCGATATGTTGGATTCAAAGAAAATATATGATACTCCCCATCTTGGCTAAGTTTCATATATGTTGGAAAGGCCATTGGTGGTCACTCTATGGAGAAAACATGAACAACAATATACTAAAGCTATGAAGCACTATTCTCAAACCCTAGAAAGAAATCATGGTCACTCAAGGGTAATAAATAGGAATATAGAATATTCAAACCAGGGCAAGTGACTTACCTCAAGATTCTGCACAAATTTTGTCTTTATGTCATGTTGAGAAGCAAAATGTATAGAATGTAATGTGCGTACAATAAAGAAACAATTGTTATAGAATCAATTAAAGCTTAACAAAAATGAGTTGCCCATGTATAGGTTGCCAAAAATCCATAATCAAACTAGGGCAAGTGACTTACCTCAAGATTCTGTAGAAATGGTGTGTCAACAATGCTAAGGACGAAAATTAGCAAAGCTTGCAGGAAGAATATTACAAAGCATTAACGAAGCAAGAAGAGGAATGACTGCAACTATGAACATGTTGATGAAAATGTGAAAACAAGAAGCAGTTTAAGGAGAAATAAATATGCAAACAAGAAGCTGTTAAAAGGTTGTATTTCAAGGTAACTCCACTGTGTGCCATGTTTTGTTGGGAAAACTCACTAGCACATTCTTCGATAGGAGAGCTTCCCACTATAATGTTGGAGAAAATGCGCATAGTGGTGTTAAATATTTGCAAGTGGAGGTTGTAATGACGGCGGCGAATTAAATAAAATTTAATAGAAAATGCCATTTATTAACAAAAACACTCAAAAACATTGTATGGATGAGATTAAATCAACCGTATTGCATTGCT
>VDFB02170912.1:34621-54184 GCA_007258455.2 Sequoia sempervirens | reverse complement strand
GAGATTCGAAACCACTCTCAAAAATCCTAAAACTATATACATGAAATATAACTTAAATTTTTATTTCATGTATATAGTTTCCCTCAAAGATAATAAGAAGAAAGAAAAAAATAGAAAAGAAAAATAAATTTAATGTACACAAAAACACGAGGGAAGTATAATGCGCTCATGTTTTGTCTTGCTTTGGTAATCCCCAGCCTTTGGCTTGGATTTTCTTTGGATTTTCAATCCAAAGGCTTGGAGGGATTTCCCAACATCCAAAGACGTGTTTTTGCATATTCTACAAAAGTTCACATATTCTCGTTCGTGCTCACCATCAAGTTTACACGTGTTTCAAGGATGAACAAATTGAACACCTGGGTAATGTTAGGCTCTCTCTTATCTATCTAGAATGATGTAATTTTTTTCACATTTTAAAAATGTTAAGCCTTTGATATATAATTTATTTTGTTTGTGTGTCTATTTTTTGGTAAAAACCAATGTTTGGTGTTTTTTTCATTATAAATTAACCATTCATCAAAATTTCAAATAAATTACATTTTTAAAAACTAGACTCCATTCTACATATATTAAAAAAAAATATTGATTAGTTTCCAAAATTTATAGGGGTAGCACAACCAAAATTCTATTTTTTAGGAAGTGTCCACTTTGAAAATTAGTAAAAAATCAAATATTCATTAAAAAATTATTGAGTATAAACTAGATATTGTTAGCTAATTTCTCACTGAAGTGATTTAAAAATACTAAAAAAAAGTTCACCATGCTAGACACCCACAAAAGTTGCTATGTTATGTTTTTTTGAAAAAAAAAACACCAATTTGTGTGGTTCCCTCTTTTGAACCCCTTAATCTCAACCATTTTCAAAATAAATTAGTAGTTTAGAAAGTAGACTCAGAGCACTATGATCCTTGTTTATGTTAGAGTCCAAGGTCAGTATTTCCTGATTTTAGAAGAAAAAAAAAGTGGCCACTTAAGCCCCTTTTTTGGCCCCCCATCTTTTTGCACTTACCCAGATGTAACCGTGGTAATGTTATCGCACACGTGAGGGACCACACATGATCACCACAACATCACAAGAAAAGCATGAAAGATAAGAGAGAAAAGGTACAAGAAGAAAAAATAACACTATGGAGGAGGGACATAGGGGTGATTTGTTATTTTCGGGTCAGAGCTGCTCATAAATATAGATAAATAAGTATAATAATATTATAAATGAATTTTCATCAACTCCCTACTATATCAGACCATATGAAGAAAGGTATGTGAAAACCAAAAAAATAAAAATAAATTGGGTCATGGAAGGGAAGCCTAAATGCCCCCAACACTTTGCATCATCCTCAATTGTCAAAAATCAATACACAATAGAGGAAGAATGTTGTAACAAATAGAGGAAGTTTTACGACACATAAAAAATCCTATATCCAAGCACCTATGAGGGTGACAAGGGTCATTTAGGAACACATAACACAAGTATGAGGGAAAAAAAACACACACAGAATCTACTCTACAGATAAAGAAGAGGCGCCCCCTAGTCCTCATCAACTAGGAGGTTGTCATTCTACCAATCTAGATCACTACATAGGGAGGGTGGGCAAGCTTGCAAGGGTGAAATATGAAGGGGGGAAGCCTCTGATCCTCTCGCAACAAGAGCCAAGGAAGAAGGCCCCTTGAGATCTTCTTCGCTCAATTCCTGTGGGGTGAAAGTTACTGATTTCATGAAAATTGTTGATAGGGTCGAGACCTCATCCACATAATTAAACATACACTTCACAGGAGTGCCATGTGTTAACTCAATGGGAAAGGGAGGTGACACTCTAGATCCATTGCTAGACTCACTGAATGATTTAGGAGCAGTGATAAACTCTGGGGATGCCAGGGCTTCCTCTATCACCAAGACAACACAAGCTAGTGTAGAACCACCCTCTGAAGAAGGCAAGCCCTTCTTCCAACCCCCATTACCAGTGGGGTCATCATCCATCTCCCACTTTGTCAGAGGATGCGAGATCCCCATGGACAAAGCAAAGGCATGGAGGAAGAGAAAATCGAGGCCGACACTACCAAGGTATTTAACATGCCCACTAGTTTTGAAAATGGTGAGATGTCTAGAAGGGACATCAGAAGGGGTAGCTCAACCAAAGGAGCAATAAACACCTGCACCCTCTTCAGGTGAGGATTGTTTATGCTCGCGGTGAGAACCAGAAGCAAAACTGAAGCTAAAGGAACTGAAGCAGAGGGGATGAGAGAGGAGGATACAACATAAGATGTCAAGGTAGGAGCTGTTGAGTCCTCTTCCTTCCTCTGTAGGGCAGCCTGCTCAGTGGCCAGAGCCTTTCTCTGATGCTTGCACTCACGTGCAAGGCGGTTCCTGTGACTCTGGGAGCTAGAGACCAGAGGTTGAGATAGGATGGAAGATTCCTGTTTGACCATAGGAGTATCCATCATAGTCATTTTTGGTGGAGAGAGGGCTCCAAGATGGGAACATGATGAACTTGGAGAGGTTGAGAGGATGAAGAGACAACAGTAGGGGGAGCTAGCTCTAATGCCTCAACAGCGAGCCTCTTCCCATTCACTTCCTTAGAGGCAGGATCAATAGGAGGCCGCAAAGATGGAGACATAGATGACTCCCTATATGGACCCTTCCCCTTACCATACACATTGGGTTGAGGTCCGGTGGGTAAGACAAGAAGGTTGGATACCCAAATCTTGGCTTTTCACCAAGCAGGCACCATCAGAATCCTTATACAAAAACCAGGAGTAGTCACCCAAAGTTCCTCTTCAAGGAGGGAGGTAGAGGTTGTGCCCTAAGTAAGGGTAGGATTCTCCTTTCCCTTCTAAGAGGAGGAGGTAGCTTGTTTTGGATACTCGAATCTTGGCTTTTTTCCAAGTGGGCACCATCAGATTCCTTATACAAAAACTAGGAGTAGTCACCCAAATTTCCTCTTCAGGGAGGGAGGTAGAGATGGTGCCTTGGGCATGGGCAAGCTTCTCCTTTCCCTTCTAAGAGGAGGAGGAAACTTTTTATTGTGCTACCAGGTGAGTCATTTTCAATTTCCCTTTTCCCTCGGTTTTGCACTTCACGTAGTTTCGGTAAAGTAGGTCCATCCTAGGAGGGAGTGGACCAACAAGGGTGGGCCAAAAATGATCCAAGGAATAACCCCCACAGGATACCAATGGTTGATATCTAGTGTCATGCACGACATGCACGACACCCTAGTGGGAGAAATTTAAACATTTGTGAATAACATAAGAAATTTCATTCATGGAAGCTAGCCACGAGATGCTAAACTTCACCTTAAATAGGTCATGACCATGGCTAAGGAAATACAAAATTATTTGAAAGGCATACATTTTTTGAAGTCTAAGAGAGAAAGGGTCTTTGACCTAGAAGGCCATATGAACTTTGTAAGGACAAAACTCCTTACAAAAGCTGGGGTCATACATGAGATTGATTATGAAGAGGATTTGATAAGAATTTGTCTCACACCTCAAGAGGTGTTTCAAAGAAGGAGAAGGTGCGAGATCCTAATAAAATTAGAAGAGGAAAAGAAGAAAAAGGATACTAATTTTTTAGGATTTTATACATCCGTTGAGGTGGATCCTCTTAAGAGGATTAATCTAATGATTGATAATTTTGAAAGGTTATATATGGTAAATCAACAATGGAATATGAGAAACCCACCAAGCTACTCATCAAGAAGCCAAGTGGGGTTATAATCTCAAAGCCCCCAAACACTACCTTTGTACAAGATGTTTCACCAGATTCACCACCTGAACAACCAGAGGCCAAAAGAAAAAAAGTATAGAGTCAAGAGCCTCTTGTATCATATGAGATGTTTGAAGAAATAGGAGATACAAAAGAAGTGGCTAGTGTATTGAGACATTTGAAAGATGACATTGAAGTTGATCAACCATTCATTGCACATGAAACTGAAGCACATGAAACCGAAGCTCATGAACCAAAGGCCAGAGTAGATGTACATATGCATGGTGAAGTAGAAATACATGAGGACGAGATCTAGTAATTGCTTCCCTAAGGTTCATAGAAGACAATGAGTTTATTAAGACTCTAAAATTTAAAGATTTTTGGGTGAAGATGAAGATGAAAGAGTTTTAAGAGAGGGCTCAGATTAATAAAATGGGCGCTAAGGAATCTCAACATGATCAAATTGTTTCCTATACATTTAATGAACTTAGAATTAATGAAATTGATATTAGTCCACAAAAGGCTAGACAAATGGTCTTGAAAAGTAATATATTTATTATCCCTAGGATGGAGTTGAAGAAAATGTTCTTACTTGATCAAGTAAGAAATCAAGAAGACCTAATGCAATTGGAATACTTTAATTCAAAAGAAGGTATGAGTGGAATAGGGTATAACCCAAAAATTGAAACCTTAGCCTTATGGGAAAAACAAAAAAACACAGAAAAACCAAGGCTCCTAGATATTGTGCAAGAGATGAGAGGAATCGCCCTGGTCAAGACAACTAAAGATACCTCGACACTAGAGGTAGCTACCATGGCCATGCACTCTACAATGTTCACTTGGGAAGTTGTCAAAAGATTAGAAAAAAGGATTGCAAAATATGAGAAAGCACTAATGACCATGAATGGTGAAGTGAACAAGTTATTCATGGAGAATGTGAAACTTAAACAACAATTGAGACGAGAAGCTACTTCCTAGAGCACATAGTTGATAGTCTACCGGCCCCCCATAGTTCAATGAATTGAATTAGGTACAATCTCTGTTGATCAGGTAAATGCACTAAAACAAGAAATTGAGAATTTAAAAAGAATCAATGAGGAAACAAAATGGGAGGTGAAGAGGCAAATTTTCAATACATTGGAAAATATCTTCCAAAGCATAAAGTCAGAATAACTATGGATAAAATAGAGATTGTGTACATGAATTTTATGTTTTCCTGTCTCAAGCACTTGATCAGCTCATGTGCCAATATTAGACCCCTTGTTCAAGAAATGGCAACCCATACATCACACTCTAATAACATTGTGAATTTTTTTGCAAAGAAGTGTTGAGGCTCCTCCAGTTTTAAAACCTATAGAACAGATGGTAAGAATGGTAATTGAGGAGTTTCAATACATATCTAGGAGAAAAATCAAAAAATCAAGGCAAGGATGGAGTAATTTCACACATTGAAGCAATGGTTTGTGCCAATAATACTGAGGGGTGATGATCAACTGAATATTTTCAAATATTGGTAAAGTGAATAAATGGCCATATAGTTGCCAATTGTATTGATCATCTACAAAATAATAGTGAAATGAATGATCACAACTTCAACCTAATCCTAGATGGAATGATTGCATTAGATGCAGGGTACTCAAATTTCATCACTGATTCTAGGGGATTATTGGATAAGTGGTGGAGGAATCACTTGGCTAATATGCTAAAAATCCAAGAGTACAAATGGCCTAGTGACTACATAGTGTATCAATGGGAATAGACATATCTAGATTCCCTAGAAGAATAGGCCTTATAGTGAAGTACTGAGCCGTGGAGATACCATCATGGGGGGAGGACCTTGCTAGATCAAATGATCACAGGTGCCTTACAATGAGTAATGGACTTTGGGTACATCTACAAGCACTCTGGAACTTCAACATAAAATTTCCCTTTTATTTTCTATCTTTAATTGTTGTAGTTATGCAAAAACAATGGTAGTTAAGACTTTTAGTTTATGTTAAAGGGTGGGTAATTGAATAGATATTTTGAAATGTAAAGGTTTGAAGCTTGTTGCTTCCCTTATACACTTATAAAAGGGAAACCAAGACCACATCATATAGGGCAGTAGAATAGAATATAATTTTGAAAAGGGAAGACTTTTGGTACATATTGTAATTTTTTTTGAAGTAAATCAATGGAAAAGAAGTTATAATTTGGTGGCTGAAAAATTTGGTTTCAGTTGTTTGTTGATATTATTGTGTATGATTGTGTGGTTGTTTCTAGTTTGATATTTCCTTATTATTTAAATCAATGTATCAAGGATATATTTATCATAAAACATTTTGTTGTTTCTATGTGGTTCATTTAATTGGTTTCTTCAAGGAATAATTAAATTCTTTTAAGCAAATCATAGTAATCTAGAAGGATTATTTGGATCAATAAGAAGTCTCATAATCACTTCATTGCACATTTATGTAAGGCATAAACTCTAAAGTTCCAAACAACTCGAGTTATAGCCAAAAGGAAGAGGATACATATCATTTACATCTTGACTCCATTGCCCAATAAATAAAAGGCAACTAATCACATTTATTCCAAAATATACAATATCTCACAAATCTTACTTATAAATTTTAATTTTTTGTAGTAGGAGTAGAAGTGAGTTGTACATTTAAATCATCTACTTGAAACCCTCACGCCATAGTGAAATAGATTGAGAGAAAATCATTTAATTGAAGAGTTGTGATCACATGATGATGATTTAATTGAAAGGATTACGGGGATGATTTAATTGAAAAAATTGATCACACAAATTCTTCAAAAAATTTAATCTGCTTAAATATCACTATTTAGTCTTGAAGATTGCATATTCTTTGGTGATCAAGATACATCCGCTTAGGTCTAGAAGAGCTTGAAGAGCAGGGAATTCCAACCATCTGTTGATTTTGTTCGTTGGTCAAATCATTGTTAAACTTGAACATAAAGCTTGGCATACTTTTAGAGTTTAGCAATATGTATATTTGGGAACCAACACCACCTCCCTATCTTCTTCTAACAAGAAAACCATTATGAAAAATCCTTTGGCGAGGAATTTGACATGTTACAATTTCTAATTTTTCGTTGTTTGTCTCTTCTTAGCCTTGGTCCTTTGAATCGATGAATGATTGCTGAGTTGAGTAGTAATTCAATATCCTCTACTGATTCTTCTACTATGTCTATTGTTTGTACTTCCAAAATTACATGTTTCGCTCAACTTGCATGCTTCCTTTTCATTACTTTGGTCTTGAAACATTATATCTTTCCCGCTAATTTCAACATTTTCACTTTTTTCACACATTTTAGCAAAGCTTCCTAAATCGTATGATTTACATTATATTTAATATTTAATATTATTATGTTATTCTTATATTACTCTTATTATTATATGAATAAATATTAATTTATCATAGTATATCATGATTCTTTTAAATTATTAAATATTAATGTTGCTATACTATATTTTATTACTATTATTATATTATTTTTTACTATTATTTTATTATTAGATTTTTAATTCATTATATAATTATATTATTATTTTTATTATATTAATGTTATTAAATTATTAAATTATTATTATATTATTAATGATTGAGTTTAATTAAGCTTATCATTAGGGTTAAGATTGAGGATAGGTTGAATTTATGGTTGTACAATAAATTTGGGTTAGGGTTATGATTGTGGATAAATTAGGGATAGGTTAAGGCTTTCCATTGTGGCTCAATTTTAGATCATAATCAATAGGATTTAGTGTTTACTTATATTTGGGACAAGAGTTTCACTAGATTAAGAATTATATTATTATTATTATTATTTTAAATTTAATATATTTATTATAATATTTTATATGGTTATATTATTATATTATTCTAATTATTGTAATATTAAACTATTCTTATTGTTAAATTATTCATATTAATAGTATTAGTTTTTAAATATTATTAATAGTTATATATTAGTACTTATCTATTAATATATTATAATAATATAATTATGTCTAGACTTATTGTATATGAATTATTTTTAATAGATATATCCTTTAATTATTTAGATAGTTTGTATACTTATTATTTGAACCATTATTTTTATTTTTTATTTTTTTTTGTTCGGTGGTAAATAGTTGCTAAGGGCCAACACCCTCCGTTTACCTAATTTTTTTTAACCATTAATTATTCAATCTAGAAATTATTTAAAACAAAAATTATTTACATATAAATATAAATAAATTAATAATAAATAATTTAACTCTTCTCATACCTTATAAATATAATATCATAAAATACCTTTCACAATCCTATCTAATTACTATATAAAAAGATAATATATCCGTTAAAGATATCTCATTTTAAGATTCGACATAAAGTAAACAAAAGATTGTAAGAAGACAAAATTATATTATTATGTTTGAAAATTTTATGTTAAAAAAAAGATTGATTTAATTGCTGAGATGGGAGAGATTCCTTAGGCAGTAGTCTCGTGGACAGCTACAGGCAGCTAACACTCTCCTCCGGATGAATGTTAGGTTTTTCATTGCCTATTAATAAGGATGGACTGAGAGTGGCAATCAATCATTCCTTCAATAATGGCTGCCATGAATATGAGTGAGACTGAGACTGAGCTTCCCCTCGTGGATCTGGCTCTGCTAAATTCTGAACAAGGGCGTTCCAAACTGACAAAGATAATCAGAGAGGCGTGTGAGGGCTGGGGATTCTTTAACGTAATAAATCATGGAGTGGAACCCCATCTCGTCCAGGCGATTCATTCAGTTTCTCGCGAACTATTTGTGTTGCCTACAGAAATCAAGGAAAAGGCCAGTTTTTCCGATTATTTTGATGGCTACAATGGCCGCTCTGCTGTGTTTCCATACAGGGAATCCATGTATTTCTCTTGCCTATTGCTCTCCGATTCAGTCCACAGAATTTCAGATGCTCTCTGGCCTGAACGGTATCCGGATTTCTGGTATTATTCTATTCTTAGTTCATTCTGATGGCGTCCTGTATAATTGGAAATAAATCATTCCAGTTAAATCAATAAAAATTCATTGCACATGAAAATAGAATGAAGGATTTTTTTTTTTTTTTCCACAGCATTATATGTTGTGTTGTCTACCTAGAGTTACACATATCAATCAACGTAATGAGATAATTCACCCCAGCAATTCATTGATGGAAAATTCACCGCCATGACAAATTCACTACAAGTAAAATTCACCACCAGCAATTCACTGCTGGGGAAAATTAATCGCATTAATATTAAAAAATGTTAATGCCGTTAATTTTTGGTGAATTGCTAGTGGTGAATTTTACTTGAGGTGAATTTGTTATGGCCGTGAATTTTCCCATGGTGAATTGTTGACAATAATAATCAACTTTAGATATATAATCAACTTTAGATATATGTTGTTTTAGAGATTGTTGAATTTTCCCGTGGTGAATTGTGGGCGTTCCAAGATTCATAGGAAGCTTTCTTATGCAATAGAACAATAATAATCAACTTTAGATATATGTTGTTTTAGAGATTGTGTTTACTTTCAAATTAATTGTATGTGCTTTACAAATTTGTATGCATTTTATAATCTACTTTAAAACTAATGTATGATGCATTTTATTTCCTAATAATCATACCATTAACAGATTTCTAATTATGCTAAAGAATGATCTATTTAATATTTTCTGATTAAAAAACCATTGTTTTTTTAAAATTATTTCTTTAGTAAAGCAGTGAAGGAATACAGTTGCAAGGTGGATGAGCTTGCAAACACACTTATCAAGATTATTGTTAGTAGTTTGGGATTAGACGTTGCATTGGAAAAACCATTCGAAGGAAATCTTCGTATGAACTATTATACACCTCCCAGTGCCCCGACTTCAACATTTCCATTGCAAGGCCACAATGATTTCTCTTTCTTGACAATTCTATACCAGGATAATATGGGAGGCCTTGAGGTTCTCACAGAGGGAGGGATGTGGGCTGCTGTAAAGCCTCTAGCAGGTTCATTTGCTGTGAATGTTGGGGACTCTTTGGAGGTGAAATATAAAAAATATCTTTAAAAGTTTCTTTGAATTATAAAATTAGGAAACATAGAGATTTATGTAGCCAAATAATATTAGATTTTGAATCTGTGATGTTTGTGTGCATGGCAGATTTGGAGCAACTGTAGATATAGAAGCGCGATGCATCGAGTTATGTATGGAGGGTGGACTTCTCGACTGTCTCTTGCATTCTTTATGCACTTTGTAGATGATGCACAGGTTTATGCACCAGAAAAACTAGTAGACGATGGCCATCCACGACGTTATAAACCATTTTATTTCAAGGAATATAGAGAATATAAACGACGAACCATTACCAATAAAGGAATCCCCAATCCCTTCCACATAAGCTTAAGCTAATGTCATTTGTATTGTCAAATGTGTTGAGCTCTAGCTATCATGGCACATAAGTATGTAGATGATTGTGGTGTAGGGTTTGTGTGATTTCTATGTTACTAGTTCTACTACCTTCTCTCCTTCCATCTGTCCTATAACATCCATGTATTCTACTATTTGAATATTTAATATATGTTGGATCATTGTAAATGTCGGAAAGGTTGAAGTGTTTATAATGCCAAATCACTCCACTAATTCAGGTTTTAAAATGTTGAAAATTTTATGACGTTCCAAATACTGAGGGATTTGGATATCCTAAATCAGTAGGACCTCTAGAAGTATGTGTAGGACATCTCTCCTACTCTATTTATGTTCAATATTTGGTATTTTCTTGTTTATTATTATTATTTAGACATAAGAATCAAGTAGCCTCTTGGCGATATTGGTGTGACACGTTCTCCTGTACCACAGGTTTGGGAGGAGACTAGACTTCATGACCTCTTGCATGGAACATGATGCTTTAGCCAATCAAGCTAGGCCCCTCACCCCCTTGCTTGTTCATTATTAGATTTATAATAGTAAATGATTTTTTTGGCATACTAAATGTAGTCTTGTTCATGCAAGAATTCATTAACGTAGAGTGTTATATTTTGGTGTTCAAGTATTCTTTTCTTGAGTGTCATTTTTTTGAGTAAGTTTAATTTTCTATCTTACACTTTTCAAAAAAAAAATCAAGATGTGGAAGAAAAGCTTCAAGTATCTAAGTGGGAGAATCCCAATAATAAAGAATTTCAACTTTTCTATTGAGAGTAGTATTGGGATGGGTGATTTCCTAGGAAAGTTTTGATGTTTCACCTCTATGAGCATCACCTAGATGCAATGAGTGTTAAGAAAACTATTCATTCACATGAGAGATGGGCTCATGTGAACCACTACTCATGAAATATGGGTCAATGAGTTTTACTAAAAAAAAATACAATTGAATCTTGATAGTAATATCATAATTCCCTAGCTTTTTCAAATGATTTATTTGGGCTTCTATTGATCAACACCTTAAAAAGATAATAAGCTAATCCATTTTCAATAACATTCTCTAAGGTGTTAGCTTTTAAGAGAAGAGAAACAATGTCATAAAGGTATTCTTCCTTATTGAACATGATCTATGTTGCTTGCAAGCTAAATATTCTTAAGGGATACAACCAAACTATGTGGTTGACAATTTTGATTTGATGTTTATATTTCATTGCAATTTAAAAGGGGGATAGTAAACATATTGGATGTTATAAGTAGTTCATTTGTGAGTTATTATTGCAAACTATAGATTTCTATTGATGATTTTAGTCTAGACAACCATGCCATACTTTACAATAGATAAAGTACATTAGACATCCTCAAAGAATTTCTAGTCTTGACACTATTGGTGTCCTTGCAACATTACTATTTCTAGTAGAATCATGGAGCCCCTCAATACATGTCCTCTTGATCCTTTTAATGTATTGTATAATAGTTCTAGCATGAGGACCTTCAATGTGCTTTTGGTGCCTCTAGTTTAGTCTTATTTCCTATGTCTAAGCCGCATTGATATTCGATTAGAGAATTCCTTGAATAGACCCCCCTAGTTAATTTATGTTTGGTGGTATGGTTTACCTCTCCCCATACTTTAGGCATGTGCCTAAATTTAAAAAATGTCAAAGTTTTCAAGTATGAGAGTCTTTGAATCAATTTAGAACCTTCACAAACTTTCAAAACTTTGCTTACTTTAGTGCGTTTTCCTTGTTTTTCTTGATCCCAAAACTCTTACCTTGAATTACCCATTGGAGCTTTAAAATTTTCATGATGTCATGCTAGAAAGTACAAAATATTTTGAGCCCCACACTCCTACCGACTTTCTAATTTTCTAGATATGGGCCTTCAAGAATTCAATTAACTTTATACCACATAAGTTGTATTCATGAGTCCCAATGTTCGCTATTTAGTGAGCTCCCAAAGATTTCCCTCCAAACCTACCTAGAGGGAGATCATATATTGGAATCTTGATCCTCAAACACCCATGTGTTGGGAAAATGTGTGTTGTACACCTTGTATATGTAGACTAAATATTTATTTGTGGTGCACCTAGGAAATCTAGGGATACATACATGACATGGGTTAGACAATCTTGAAGATATTTTGTATGTTGTATATTTGATATGGTCGTACATATAGGGAAAATATTTAATATTGGAAAAACTTAGTACTAGAAAGTAAATGAGGGGAAATGGTTTTATAAGCTCATGGTTTAAAGGCATATGGTTTATGTGATACCACTTGGTGGTTTTGTGCAAGCTTGTTTCTATAAAAGCTAGTACACGAGTAGTTGTTTAGATTGGTTTCGGCTCATTCACTAAGGTTAACTGAACATCTCTTATATAAGTAGAATTTGTGAGGAGAGGAAGCATGGATTGGGATGTGTGGTTACATTATCCTCATTTTATTTTTCACGTGGAATGCAATTAGGGAGATTGATATTTTAGAAGCCTTGCATGGAGATTTTGCAAGTGTATTGTAATATTTGTTCATGTAAGATAATACATTAGGTGTGTGAGTAATTTTTGAGGTTGGATTTTTCCCTTTGAGGGTTCTCCTAGGGTGCATATTTTTTCATCTTGATGGTATGTTTTTCTATTCCCTTTCATTCTACATTCTTAATACTTGTTTGCATATTTTATCTCTTGGGTTTATGTGAAAATAGTTTATTATGATTTGAAATTTCCTCTTACAACAAAATTGCAAGCTTTCTTTTCTTGTAGTGTTGCAGTATCAAGTATACCAAAACTTTGATACCCCACTTCTCCTTTTGATGGTAGTAGATATTCTTGAGTTCCAGTCCCTACCACATGTTGGGTGTTTAAAAATTTTCTTGCACATATACTTGGGCATGGTGGTATGACAAAACCTTGAACCCCACCACCATAATGGATTTTAAGTCTTCCTTTTCCTCAACAAGCTGGTACTAGATATCTTGAAGTCCTAATATACACTTGGCTTAGGGAAATCATATGTGGGTTTCTAAGCTATTCTATCCCTATTCCAAAATGGGACAAAGTACTATATATCCGTAAATTCTACCAACATGGTAAATTGATAGTGATCGTCTTGAAACCCTGACCTCCTCCACAATAAGATCATAAGTGGCCTTTCAAATTTTTCTTTGACTTTCATTATGACACTCAATATTCTATTTTCCCAACCCCTAATTCTATGCTCATGCATTTTTCTTGTACTTTTGATATTTTTAATATCAATGTACCTATTGAAAATTATCTACCTCACATCCTTGTATTTTGGATTATGTACTTCCACCTTTCTATTTTATTTCCCTGACCAATACTTATAGTTGTGTGTCTCCCTACACCTCAACCACTTAAAAAAAGTGAGAAAATTTTCTATCACATGATAAAATTTGATGGCCTAGACCCATTGAAGCGATGACATCCGTGTGTATGTCTAGGGCATTTCCAATACCATTTTTTCCCATTCAACTTCCAATCTCACCCACCCCTATGTACAACCTATTATTTTAATGCACAAAAATCCTATAGCCACCTAAATCTTGGAACTTAAATCATTCCCATGCTCTCAAGATTCATATAAACATGGATTTGATCGATGATTTTTTAGGTTTGACACTTTTTTCGTTATTTATGCAAGATTTGATAGCATAATTTTCTTTCTCATGAATGGATGATCTCATAGATGAGGAATTAAATGAATATGTGACTCATGGTACAATGAGGATCTCAAACACATAAGAGAGGAATGCCATTTCATTTATCATTTGGTTTGACCTCAAAACCTTGTTATAGACCTTTACATAGTGAGAAGATTTTATTGATACTTCCTCAAGAGTGGATCTGCTTTCTCCATGCTTATTCTTGTCAAATTTAAGGTACCAAATGAAGATACATGCACATGGGTTTGGTCATAATTGTAAAATTTAAAATGGGCCATTAATTGATTTATTTTTTGGGTTTCATATAAATTATGATGTAATTAATAAGATTGATTCCTCCATTGAAAGGGGAGGAAAAATTGCTAAGGGGGGTCTCATTTTTTATAAGTGGATTCATAGGAGTAGCTTTGCAACTCTTTTCTTGTAAATTAGGGTAGAATTATTATTGGATCCATGTTGTTTCAAGGGTTTTCCAGTGCTTTCTTGATGTAATGAACCTATATTTAATATGTATACAAAGAACAAAAAAAAAAAATCTTATCATTTTATAGAACTCTTAGACTTATTACTATGCATGTATATGGTATTTGATGGTATTGGAATTCTTTAATTGATTTTTTACATTGAAGAGAGAGCCAATTACTATTCCAATTGTGCAATTATAAATTAGGAAAGAGATTTACTGATTGATGATTTGTTCATCTTGTAACACAATGTTCATCCTTGGGACCATCTAGGGACCACTTTTTTTCTCTTTTTTTATCGTAAATTAGATTAGAATATATTTTAGCTTGTTGCAAGTAGTTGATGCATATATAATGATTATTCTATTTAACTTCCATTGTAAGTCATTATTCATCTTTCTATGCATTGCAACTAAGCAACTACCCTTCAAGCTGAGATTTAACTTAATCTTCTTTCAAAAAAGAATCAACCATTTTATTCTTGAGTATTGGGCTTGTGTGATTTCACAACCCAAAAATCCTAGTGCTCGAAGGAGGGCATGATACTATTCTTTTTTATCTTTCCTAGGTCAATTTCAAAGAGTTCATTTAAATCTTTAGACTTAAATCCTCATATCAATGACTCTCCCAATTTTTAATAAACACCATTGGATCCTACAAAATCTTTGTTGGCTTGTGAATTACTCCAAAGGATCACTATTTAAATCTATTTGCAACCTCTTGATGGTTATTCTTGCTACAATATTAATAAATCCACCTCTAAGTTAAGTTGTAACCAACCCACAAAAATCCATGGCTATAAATCATCTTGTTTGACATGGCATAAATAATCCTCTCAATGTTCCAAGCCGAGGACAAGTTATTTAAAAATCTTGACAAGTTCATACCTAAGTTTTAATTTGATGGAGAAAGGATAATGGAAAAAATATTTATATGCTTACAAAGATGCCCTAATTTGTACACAAGTTCACAAAGATGTGGCATGCTAGACATGTTTCCTTACACTCTTTATGGGGGTTTCCTACAATCGATATTCAAATTTACCTGTTGAGTCAATAACTTCATGATAGGTGCTTGATACTTATTTCCTTAAAATTTTTACCCCATTGACCCCATTATGGTTTACCATCAATTTTTAACTTGTAGGAGAGGTCCCAATGATCCTTCAAGCATGTTCAACACAAGGTTCCACTGAATTTACATAAGGATTCAATAGCTCAATTAAGCCCACTGAGATCATTGTTGTTTAAATGTATCTTGTTGTAGAGGAGGAGGACCAACCACACCAAGGTTCCAGGTCATAAAGAGCCAAGAGCAGAGGGACCTACCCTAATATACCTCAATCATGCAGGTGTTTTAGCTCAAGGATAGAGAATTAAGAGCACTCTCAAGTGTTTATGTCACTCTACTAACCCGAGAGTTTGAATAGGGCTAAACGAGCAGACTTCTAGAACTCAAATTGTACCTCAAATAGCTCTCTTCCAGAGGACAACAACGTGGGTTAGGGATGACAACGTGACACACTGGCATCTCATTGGGGTGATGGTTTCTGTATGACCAGAAAGTATAAAAGTACAATAAGGATTCCATAAATCTACTAACAACTTAGCGAACAAGGTTTAATGTGCTAACTAAAGTGATAAATAATAGAATAACTAGAAATATGGTATAGAAGAAGACAAGGAACGAAGGTGATGAAGATTAACTCATGAGGAATCCAATTCGTCAGCGAGCTCCACACAAATGTATACCTACACACAACCGAGAGAGGAAAAATGTTGGGGTTGTATAGGGGTTCACCGCAATCAAACCCCCCCTTTGGTGTTTCCACCTCTATAGACATCCAGATAGAGAGATAGATAGAAATATGATAAAGAAAATGATGCTAGAATAGAAATGGAACTAAATACTACGAGAGACACAAAGCTACACAAATCCAACAACAAAGTAAACAAAAGCGTTACCACCCTCAACCAAAAGCACTCAAGGCCAATGAGAGAGGAATGCAAGCCCACAACAATGGTAGAGTCGATGCAGCCACAACAACGTAGAAAGTGGCCTCACTAGGCACCAAGCTGCAGCTTCTATGGTAGATACATAGGATGTTGTAATGTTGGAGTTGTGATGCCAATAGTGCAACAAGTAGAAAAAGTATGGAGTGAAAATGGATGTGTAGAAGATTAAGAACTATCAAGAAGATGGGTTGATTGAGGAAGATAGCCATTTGAAGATGAAAAGGGAGAGAAAGAGTCGTTCAAAGGTCGACAGGAAGGTGCAGGGGCATTAAGTTTTGTCGCCAATGGAGAACGTAACACCTCTGCAGATTCCAAAGGAAGGAATCCTATTAGGATGACAACGTGCTGCACAAACATCCATGCACCGCATGCGTGTCCCTAACATAAATTCCCCCACCAACACTAAAAACAAGCACCAAGTGGATGGGGTATGGAATGAGGATGTGCAATTACTTGGTTGGATTTGATTTTTCTAAGGTGGAGGGTGTAAAAGGGTAATTTGCAAGAGGGGTGCAAATTCGCTCCTATACATTTTTCCCCCACTTTAGCGAACATCAGTGTCAATGAGTGTTCAGTAGAGTAGATTGAAAGAGTTTAGAAATGTATACCTGAAGCATCGAGGAAGCAGACCTCAATCTGGCGAACTGAAAAATGTAGGGAAGAAAAGTAACTCCATAGGTACTCTCCCCTGAGGAGGTTCGAACAAAGTGCACCGAAGGCTCACAGACCAATGATGGACAAATCCCATAGGATGCAAGCGCTTCATAGGTTCTCAGACCCGCAAAGAAGGTGCCCCTAGGCACTCTCTTCTGAAGGAAGCCCAATGTGAGGGGACTCCGTAGAGTCAGATTAGAAAGCAGCTTCACAGGTGCACCTGCAAAGCAACATGTTAATCTATAGATAAAACATGTTAGAAAGAAAATAACCACGCATGAAAGCAAGTAGATAGTCATGCAGACAGTCAAAAATTGAAGGAAAATCTTTCAAAGGGGTCCCTCAGGAACCCTTCAAAAGAAAAGGGGTCCACTCAAGGGATGCACATTTTGAAAGTGCAAGAGTAATCTTCACAAATCAATTCAACATCAAGGAATCCTTTTGAAAGATGTTCATCTCATCAAGGAATTCAAAAGGAAGAAAGCCCCCTTGCAAGGATAAGGTCAAAACTTCATCCATAGGAGAAGGTGCTCCCTCCTTGGAGGAATTTTTTTTCAAATTCTTTCTTTACAAACCCATGATGAAGGAGAAATGTTCCACTAGGGGTCCTTGGTGAGGAATGTGATTTTTGAAAAGATTTTTGAGAAAAGATTCATTGGCCACCGAATGCATTTTCTGAAAATCAAAGTGACATGATAGCCTCCCTTAGGATGGTGCATGCCAAACACAAAGGCATGTGGTATCCTAAGGAGAGAAAAGAAAGAATGAAAAAGTGATGTGGCCCACAAAACATAGGAAGATGGGTAAGTGCAAAAAGATGGGGGCCAAAAAGTGGCCAATTTACTTTTTCATCTCAAAATAGCAAAAACATGAGTGCGTTATAGTAAAATGTGCTCACATTATGGGGTGGTATTGACCAAGCCTAGGCTCAGTCATTACCAAGCCATAACGTACTCACGTTATAACTTGCTCGCATTATAACACGCTCACA
Source organism: Sequoia sempervirens (assembly GCA_007258455.2). Lineage (NCBI taxonomy): Eukaryota > Viridiplantae > Streptophyta > Pinopsida > Cupressales > Cupressaceae > Sequoia > Sequoia sempervirens. The sequence goes on along the minus strand of VDFB02170912.1, from coordinate 36,259 downwards.
TTATGGTTTAAATTTCAAAAAATGTGCGCATTTTGAGTTCAAAAAACGTGCACATTTTGAGTACAAAAAATGCGTGCATTTTGACTTCAAAAAATGTGCATTTTTTGAAATTAAATTTTTTTTCCAAAATGCGAGCACGTTATAACGCACTCGTGTTTTGGTGTACATTGAATTTTTTTTCTTCTCTTTTTATTGTCTTTTAAGTTATATTTCATGTATATAGTTTCAAGATGTTTGAGAGTGGTTTCAGATCTCTAGGAGTTATAATTCAAATTCTAGTTTTTTGAAGATATTACAATTTTTCAGACTTAGCCAAATTTTAGTAATTAGTATGTCAAATATCAATAATTAGGAGGTCAAATTTCAATAATCAGCAAGTTGTATCATCTTTCTCGCTCTATCTCACTCATTATTTGTCCCTTATGCTCTAGAATTCTCTCTCACACTCTCTCCTTCCCTCTATACTTCTATCTATCTCACCTCTCTCTCTCTCCCTCCATTCCTCCCTCTATTCCTCCTTCCCTCCTTCCCTCTCTAATTTTCTCTATCTCACCCTCTCTATCCCCCCCTTCTTTCTCTTCCTCCAACACACCTTCCCTCTCTACTTCACTCTATCTAACCTAGCCCTCTACATCTCTCCCTCCCTCCTCTCTCTCTCAATCTCTCCACCTTCCTCCTTCCTTCTCTCTCTTCTTGCATCCCACCCACCTTCCCTCTCTACTCTTTATCTAACTTATCCCTCTCTTCCTATCTTCCACCCTCCCTTCTCTCTATCTCTTAATCTCTCCTCCTTCCTGCTTCCCTCCTCTCTCTCTCATTCTCTCTATCACAATTCTCTCTCCCTCTCTCCCTCCCTCCTTCCCTTTCTACTTTTTTGTATATTTCTCCATCCCTCTCTCTCTCTCTATCTCACCTCTCTCTCCCTCCCTACCTCTCCCTCTCTCTCTAATCCTCCCTCCCTCCTCCCCCTCTCTATCTCTCCTTCCCTATATACTTCTCTCTATATCTCTCTTTCCATCTCTACCTCTCCCTTGCACATTCCCTCTCTTTCTCCCTCCCTCTCTCCCTCTCAATCTCCCAAACTTCCTCCTTCACTTTGTGTTTCTCTCTCACACACTCTCTCCCTCCCTCCCCCATGATCTTGATCTCTAACTCTCTCCTTCCCTCTATACTATCTATCTCATCATTCTCTAGATCTCTCTCCATATCTCTCTCCCTCTCTCTCTCCTTCTCTCTCTCTCTACTTATTCATCTTTATCTCTTATTCCCTATATACTTCTATATCTCTCTCTCCATATCTCCCTCTCCCTTTCTCCTTCCCTCTCTCTCTCTCCCTCTCTCTCAATCTCCCCACCTTCCTCCTCTCCCTCTCTCCTTCCCTATATAATTCTCTCTATCTCACCAATATCTCTCACTCCCTCCCTCCTTACCTCTTTAATTCTCTCTCTATATATATCACCTCTCTCTTCCTTCCTCCCACCCACCTTCCCTCTATACTTCTCTCTATCTAGCCTATCCCTCTCTACCTCACTCTCACTCTCTCCCTCCCTCCTCTCTCTTAATCTCTCTACATTCATCCTTCCCCACTATCTCCATCTCTCATTCCCTCAATCTCACTTCCCTCCCTCCTCTCTCTAT
>VDFB02170912.1:22484-34521 GCA_007258455.2 Sequoia sempervirens | reverse complement strand
CCCTACACTCTCAAGACTTAACCATATACCTTATACCCTAAACCCTACACCCTAAACCGTATACATAATATCCTAAACCCTAATCCCTATACCCTATACACTTAACCTTATACCCTCAACCCTGAACATTATACCTCAACCCTCAACCCTCAAACTTATACATAAATCCTAAAGCCTAAAACCTCAAACCTAAACCTAATATCCTCAACCCAATACCCTCAACCATATATGCAATATCCTAAACCCTAATCCATATACCTGAACCGTAATTTTTTGGGGATAGACACACTCTTACACTTCTAGGATTTTGCACCTAAAAGGAGAAAGGTATCCCAAAAATCTAGGTGGTTCACTCAAGACTAATGAAAATTTTATATGATTGAAATATTTCAAAATGGAATTCCCAAAATGGAAAGGACTGATAAAAAAGATGGATTATTAATGAAAAAATAAGAAAGTGCAATATGTTTGAAAACACACTATGATATGCAAACTGAACTAAAAATGCAAGTAAACTGTAACAAAACTTAATGAGATTGGAGAGGTGCACCTGGAAACTGGAAAGTGATGCAGAGAGGCTCTAGAATCCTATAGAATCCACTATTGAAGCCAACTGGGACACTTACGCCAAGTTGGGCGACTTAGTCCTATTTCAGGGAAATTCTGTCAAAACAGGTTTCAGCCAAATGGGTACTCAAAACCATAGAAAACAATTTTCAGGCATGGCAATGGGAATAATTCACCACTGATGGTGACTTAGTCCACCTTCAACTTTCAAGAAATTCAAAGATACAATCTATAGCTCTCAATCTGTACTACAGTTCCTAACAAGTTTCTGGATTCGAATCTGCAAAATCTGGTTTGTAGATGATCTCCAAGCTTCTTTTAGGGTTTTGTTGACTTTGAAAGTCTTTGATGAATTGATGACAACTTTGAACACCTTTCTCTTTGACAAATATACATACAAGACTTGCAAAACACACATGCAAAGAAGGGGTAAAAGTGTTAAGGGTTAGTGAATAGGGGTTTGCCTTGGTCAAACCCCAATTTGGTAATTAAACCCTTGAAAATGGAATAAAATGAAAAGAGAATGATGAATGAACAACACGCAATGCTAAAACTCACCAAACCCTTGAAGTAGAAATCTAAAGATATGCAAGTAGAAGCTCCAATGGATGTAGACTTAAGAATAGCTAGAATGCAAAAGTGAATGATTGATAATTGATGGAATACTTGAGTGAATGAATGGGGGTGAAAATGAGAGGAAAAACCTATATTTATACATGATTATATAAAATTTCCCAAAATACCACATCATAGGCTGACCTCAAGGTTTAGAAAATAATATCTTGCCAGAATTTTAAAATAATTTTTATTTTTGAGCCAAGTGGTACTAAGTCACCCCTAGTGGCGTCTTGGTCCCACTAGGGCATTTTTAATGGGTGTCGAGAATTAAAGTGTATTAAATGACGTTTAAAGGGATTATTCTAAAAAAAACACTTAAGTAAGGCCTATAAGTGTATAAAGGGGCCAATTAAGCATAAGAAAGGGTCAAATTATTGATGACAAGCCTAGAAAACCATGGAATTTTGTTACAACACTTTACAACACTTTGAAATAAGGCTTGGTAAGTGATAAAAAGAGGTTATTTAAGTGAATTATAATAAAAAGGTCTTAGAAAAGTGTGAAAGTGGGTTACAACACTTCACAACACTTTTAAAAGACATCACAAAATTTTTATTGATTCACAAGGGTCCAAGACCTAATGTTAATGTGTTGATCACATTACAACATTAAATCTAGGAAAAACTAGGCCAACATCCATAAGAAAGACCCAAATGAGTGTGAAAATGTCCAAGGATACATTTTTTACGCTACATTTAGCCCCCACTTTAGTGAGAGGATGAATTTGCTTCAAACTCACACTAAAGTATCCAAACATGCACATCAAGAGGGATCCAAATGCACTCATGCTAGCAAGATGAGACAACAACATTCAAGAGGGGTGATCAAGCCCCCAGGATCAAGATCCCATGGCAAACAAAACATTAGCACAAAGGAACACATAAAAATGATGTAAAGAATGAAAGGGGGAGGAGGAGAAGGAAAAAGAGATTCAAATCAAGCTTCAATCATTTTTCCATCTCTTTGTGGATTAGATCTAGGCTATTTTTCTAGAAAATGCTTACTCACTCTGAGGCGACGAAACTCATGGTTGTCCACCGGGTGAGAAGGCCTAAAAGGTGAGGAACATACACTCATGGTTGGTATGCACTCACACACACACAGGTGGCTATGGGGAAATTCATGCCTCAGAATGGGCTTCCTGCTCAACCATACCAAAGTTATACCTCCTGATAACTTTAATAAGGCGCCACCAAAGAAAATGACTTTTCGAGCTTCACGAGATAAGAAAAGATTTGTATGCTTGGTACTCATGAACAAACACGATGGCTCCATAGGCATGCAAGTTGTGTTATGCAAGGTGGCCATATAAAATGAAAAATACAACATGAAAGGGATGTTCAAAGGAGTCTTGCTTAGTTCATGTGAGGTCTTTAACTTAGGGAACATTGTGTCTAATGTCTCCAAGAGAGAACCAATCAAAGAATAGAAAATTTGCAACTTAGGGGATGCATTGCATCGTATCAAGCCACTAAGAGGAATGTAATATGCTAAGATAGATCACACTCATGAAGGACACTACACCCAATGTCATCCACAAAGCAACAAAACACATCGTTTGAAGTAAAAAGGTTGCACTAAGAACTAAGAAAAAGGAATAATTCAAAAGAATAATGCAAATGTATGCCCCCACTTTAAAGGAATTGCTACACACCGTACTGTGAGCAATTACTTTAAAGTAGCCAATGAAAAATGCAAACAAGAGAGAAAGACATGAGAGCCAACTTGGAAAGCCCTTATGCCAAGTCATATGTTTTTGAGTAAGGCTATGCCATGTGAAGGAAGAAGGAAAGGAAAAAGAAAATGAAGAGGTTTCCCCCAAAATGAAAACACCAAACACATAAGGGATCTATGGATTTTGGGTCAATATGCTCTTTGTTGCAATGTTATTTAGATAGCTCAGAACTGTCATCATTCCCCAAATACATAGATCTGGAAGAATGACACAAAGAGGGAAAAAACAAAGAAAAAGAAAGAACCTTTTGGGTCAACATGGAAGAGACATACGGTGTCTCGACACTTTATGTCATCCCCAAAAGGAAAAAACAAGCCAAATGAAAAAGAAGGAAAACAGGTCAACATGGAAGGGAACATAAAGATATCCTGATGCTAAAATCACATCAAAAAAGACAAAGGAAAAGGAAAAAGTGATGCACGACATAGAGAAGAATGAAGGTACAAATAGAAGAATGTGAAAAGAGAGAGAACATCAAATAGAACATCACGTGGGATCACATTATGCACATGCAAACACATAAAAGAAAAAGAAAATGCAAAAGATTAGCAAGGAAAATGCATGTCAACCATCTAGCAAGTCATTTGCTTCCCAGTCATGCTCATGATATGTCGAGGGTAGGCAACTGGCCAAAGGGACAAGAGAAAGTGTTGAACTAGGGGAAGCACCAGGTTCTACACTCTTTATAGGAGATTTGTTGTTTAAGCTCATGGAAGAGGAAAATAATGTGTTCAAATCATTATGCACCTCTTCATCAATTTTAGTGATCTCATCATCATCATCCAGATTAATCATGATAGGAGGATGAATAATAATGTACAATGAAAAGTGTACCTCTTGTTGTGATTGTTGTATGGTTTCATTTTGTTGTGTTTGGGGAGGAAGGTCATCATGCATTGCTTGTGTCAAGTGTGGATTTTGATTTTCTTTATTTTCTTGTTCATGTAACTTGAGAGCAAGGGCACGATGTTTATGCCTATGCTCCATAGCTCCTTTGTTTCATTTGGTTTTTTTATCAAGTTGTGTTTGTGAAGGAGCAGGTTGATCAACCATAGGCTACTTTTCTTCCCTAAGGGGAGGAACGAAAGGAATCATGGAAGGTTGTTCATCCACTTTCTCCTTTGCTTTGTAGACTTGTTTTATTCGAGGAGGCATGACAGATTTTTTTTCATTGTCTCTTGGTCTCTTGGACAATATCGGGGATGTTTCTAGTGTAGGTTGGTCTTGGTTGTTTGGTTCTTGTTCAAGTTGGAGCATGGTTTCATCTAGGATATGATTTGTGGAGGTAGATGGGGACATGTTGCAGAGAGACAATTCTGCTATTTTCTTTGCTTTAAATTTTTGGTAAGCTATGAAAAAGAAATCTTGTCAAGGCGTTATAGGTTCCATGGGCTTGGGAAAAAAGGCTTCTAAGGAAAAGTTTCCTTTGGAAGACAAAGGGTTAAAGCTGCTATGGTGAACAATGAATATTTCATAGTCAAATGGAAACTTAAAAAATTTGTGTATAACTGAAGGGACAACTTTCATTGGGTGAAGCCATGGATGGCCTAGCCTCAAATGAAACTGTTCTTACTGTGGGATGATAGAGAATGTGACATCCAATGTTTTTGGTCATATTTGTAATGGAAGGATGATCAATCCTATTGTAGGGTAAGAAAAACCATTGTGTGTTTTGATCCATGCTCTTGGTTTATCATAATCATCTTGATAAAGGTCGTGTAATACCAAAAATTCCTTGGTGATCACGTTCTCGCCACAAGCGGGATCTATTAGTATCCCATTAGTGGGCTTGTCATAGATATGGCCAACTATGTAAAGAGGACCATCAGGGAGATTTTTAAGTATGTCCTTAGAGGAGAAAGTAATATCAAGAGATTTCTTAGGTTGGCCCTTACGAGGGATAACATCTATCGCACCTACCATTTCATCCATAGGATTAACATGGTCAATATGTGGGATAGGATCAAGATGTTCATCATTTGTATCAACATTCATCACATCATTATTTGAAGTTTCATTAGCTTTAACAGATGAAATATTATGTCTGGTCAATGGATCAGTGAAAATTTGCAAGTTTTGATTTGGAGGGGCAACAAACTTATTGCCTTGATCATTAACACCTACAATAGATAGACAGATGGAATCAATGAGGTCTTGGAAAAGATGTTTAAGATGCTTACAATGTTCTGTGTCATTTCCATTTTATCTATGCTAATGGAAATAAGCATTGTATTTCAAGTTCAGAGGTAAAGGATTAGTAGGATCCAGTTCTTTGATGACAGGTAATGTAATCATTTGTTGTAAAATTTGGGACATTGTATTATGAAGAGTATTAGGTAAAGGAGTGAATTGTCATTTTGGGTCTCCTTAACTAAAGGGCACCATGATTTTAATAGTTGTTACTTGGTTGTTGATGGGTTGAGTTGGTTGTGGAGGGGGGTTAAGCTGTAAGAACCCTTTGTTTTGTTTTCTAAATGGTTGGGAATTTTTTTGGTTGGCATGTTTAGATTTCTCATCTTGGCTAGAAGTGGACCTTGTATCTTGACTACTAACTGAATTGTGGTAATCACAAAGGGCAGTACACAAGTGTGTTAAGGAAGGGAATTTCATCATAGTGAGTTTGTCCTGAAGTTTAGTTTGCAATTTTTTGATAAACATCTTTTGTGTTAGGGTTAGAAGTTAGATATCTAACAAGTTAAATGCATATTTAATCAATAAAAAAATAAATAAAACACACATAGAAAATTAACACAAAGAATTTAACGTGGTTCACCCCATTTGGACTACATCCACAAAGCCGCAACCCAAACAATACAACGCTACACTTACAACTCCCATTGGAAATAAGCATCTTGGACCCTGCTGCTCTATTATACTTGAATTTAACCTTGAAGGCCAACTGAAGCTAAAGAGGAGCTCAACTTCTCCCTTGTCACCACCTTCATAAACATATCCACTGGATTGGCATCTGTATGTATCTTTTCCAACTTTACCTGTCCATCCTTCAACACTGACCGAATGAAATGATATCTCAATTGTATGTGTTTGGTTTTAGAGTGCAAGGAAAAATTATTTGCAAGATGTATAGCACTCTGGCTATCTATAAACAAGTAATTTTCAGCCTGTTGCTTTCCCAACTCTTCCATGAAAATTCTCCTCTATTGCAAAAACATACTCTACCTCTATTGTGGATAAAGCAACCACCTTTTGCAACTGAGAAATCCAACTCACTACTGTCCCACCAACTATGAATACATAACCTGTGGTAGTTCGTCTGGTATCAATATCCCCTACCAAATATGAGTCAACATAGCCTTTTAAATTAGTATTAGAGCCCCCACAACATAAACATTTATTGAATGTACCTCTCAAATACCTGAGAATCCATTTTACTACATTCCAATGCTCAACTCTAGGATGATTCATATACCTACTAACAACTCCAACATGTGCAATATCTAGTCTTGTGGATACCATGGTGTACATTAAACTACCTACAACTGAAGCATATGGTACCTTGGACATTTTTTCTTCCTCCTCTTGGGTCTTTGGACACATATCCTTAGTCAATTTAACATGATTGGGCAAAGGTGTGCTGATAGCTTTTGAATTCTCCATATGAAATCTCTGCAACACCTTTTCAACATAATTAGCCTGAGATAAAAACAATTTTCTATTTTTCCTATCTCTTGTAATCTTCATACCAAGGATTTTCCTTGCTGTCCCCAAATCCTTAATAGCAAATGAATTTGGTAACTCCTATTTTAACTCCTTTATGTGATCCATGTTAGACCCCGCTACAAGCATATCATCAACATATAAACATAAAATAATATAGCTATCTTCATCTAACGTCTTAAAATAAACATAATGGTCTGAATTACACCGGCTATAGCCTTGCTTAGTCATAAAAATATCAAATTTAATATACCATTGTCGAGGTGCTTGCTTCAAGCCATATAAACTTTTCTTCAATCTGCACACAAGTTTCTCCTTACCTTTGACCTCAAATCCTTGTGGTTGTTCCATATATATTTCATCTTCCAAATCACCATGGAGAAAGTTCGTTTTAACATCTAGCTGTTCCAAATGAAAATCTTCAGCAACCACAATACTTAAAACAGTGCGTATAGAAGTCATTTTAACAATCGAAGAAAAAATCTCATCAAAATCAATACCCTTTTTCTGTGCAAATCCCTTTACAACTAACCTGGCTTTAACTCTTTTCTTACCTCCATCCTCCTCTTTCAACCTATAAACCCATTTGTTTGGTAAAGCCTTTTTACCTGTAGACAACTTGCATAATTCTCAAGTCATATTTTTCAGTAAGGAGTCCATTTCTTCTTCCATTCCATGCTCCCACTGAACCTTGGCATCCGCCTAAATAGCTTCATCATAACATTCTAGTTCACCAGCATCAGTTAACAAAATAGAATACAAAGAGGGAGAAAATCTTTCCCCAGGTCTACTTATCCTTAAAGATCATCTAACATTCACTGGAGTTTGTGGTATTTTTTGTTGTTGTTATTATGGAGCATGAGGAACCATTGGAACATCATTGTTTGGAGTATCATCTAGCACTGCATAATCATTTTCTTTCTTCTCATGCTACTGCAACTGATCTTTGTACAACACTTTCTCATTGATTATGACATCCCTGCTTCTCGTGCAATTTTCTGATTTTCAAAATCCCAAAGCCTATAACCAAATTCACTAATGTCATATCCAACAAATATACATTTCTTTGATTTTGCATCAAGCTTGGCTCTAATTTCATAATAAACATGTACAAATGCTTCACAATCGAAGGTCTTGAGAAAAGAATAACTCACCTTCTTCCCTGTCCATGCTTCCTCTGGAATACCACAACCTAAAGGATTAGAGGGACCTCTATTAATAAAATAAATAATAGTGTTTACATCCTCTTCCCACATGTTTGAGAGCAGCCCAGCATGCAATTTCATAGTCCCTACATGCTCCATTATTGTTCTATTCATGCACTCAACCACTCCATTTTCCTGTGGAGTCCTTTGAACCATTTCCTATCTACAAATACCATTAGAGGAACAATAATCTTCAAACTTTTTGCTGCAATACTCACTACCATTATCAGATCTGAGACATTTTTACTTTTTACCCATCTCATTCTCAACCAAGCTTCTCCATTTTTTAAAAGTTTCAAATACATCATATTTTTTCCTAAGGAAATAAATCCATACCTTCCTAGTTACATCATAAATGAATGTAACATAATACTGAGAGCCACTGAGAGAAGATACCTGAGCTGGTCCCCATATATCCATATGCACAAGCTCCAATTTCTCATCTTTCTTTTCCTTTCCATCCTTGAGAAAACTAACTCTTTTTTTTTTTCCATACACAAAACTTTCACAAAAATCCATATTAACACATTTTAGACTTGGTAAAACATTCTTTGAATGAAGGAATTTCATACCTTTTGTACTCATATTCCCAAGTCTATTATGCCATAGTGTTGATTCATAATCCATAACAACTATCAGATTTTCTTCCTGTTGAACTACAACAACTGTTCCTAAACATTGATTTTTATCTACAATAGCTAAAGTAGAAGGAATGGTATGACCTATACAAAGATATAAGGTGCCTACTTTCACACCTTTTGCTACCACTAAGGCACCTTTTGTAACCTTCCAATTTTTATCACTAAATGTAACAACACAACCTTCATCATCTAGTTGCCTTGCTAAAATTAAATTTCTCCTTAACTTTCGAACATGCCTTACCTCGTGTAGTAGCCAATGATTCCCATTTTGCAACTTAATCTTGATTCTTCCCTTTGCAACAATCTGACAGGGTTTGTTATCTCCCAAATAAACTGGCCCAAAATCCCCTTTGACATAATCAAGAAAATAACTTCTATGGGGCGTAGCATGAAATGAAGCCCCTGAATCTAACACCCAAGAATCATCAACATTATCAAGGGAAAGAATCAAAGCATCCTCATCATATTTATTGCTTACCACATTTTTCTCTTTATTTCCTTCGTTTTCGTCTCCTTTATTTTTTTGAGACCAACAATCTTTCTTTAAATGACCTGGATTACCGCAGTACCAAAAATCCTTCCTTTCTCTGGATTGGGACATTTTATCCTTTGATTTTCCTCATGACTTCCCATGACTTCTAAAATTGTTTCCTCTCTCCTTTGTTCTACCTCTACCTTCTACATTCAAAACATTGCCTAATGAGGATGTTCCACCTAAGCTTTTCCTACAAATTTCCTCACTCAAAATAACACCAATAACATCATCAAATTTCAATTTATTCCAACCAGAAACATAATTGCTAGCATCCATTACCAAGCTCTTCTAGCTTTCAGGAAAAGAACACAAAATCAAAAGATCAGTAACTTCTTCATCAAAGTTTACACTTACAGAAGTTAATTGACTGGTAACCATATTAAAATCATTTAAATGATCAACAACTGACCCACCTGCCATTTTCATATTAAATAAACACTTCATAAGAAATACCTTATTCGAAGTGGAAGGATTTTGATATAACTTTTCCAGGGTTTGCATCAACTCTTGAGTTGTCTTTATTGTTGTAATATTGAATGCCACCAATTGTGCCAGGAATAAACGAATATTTCCAACTTCCTTTCTGTCCAAAACATCCCAGTCCTCATCAGACATTGTTGAGGGTTTCTTGGTTTTCCCTTCCAATGGCCGTAATAAATCCTTCTGATAGAGGTAGTCCTCCATCTGCATCTTCCATAACTGATATAGTTCTACCCATTGAGCTTCTCAACCTTCAACTTACCCTTGTCTGCCATTGCTCCCACTCAATTGTGAGACTCCCACTCAACCATGAGACCTTCCTACAGAGGAAAAAAAAACAACCCATTTTGATACCACTTGTTAGGGTTAAAAGGAAGATATCTAACAAGTTAAATGCATATTTAATCAATAAACAGAGAAATAAAACACACGCATAGAAAATTAACACAGAGAATTTAACGTGGTTCACCCAATCCGAGCTACATCCACAAAACCACAGCCATTCAATGATTTTATTATCCAATGCAAAACTTATTACAATATCGTGAATAACTGCCTTTTTCATCATACTGTAACTCCCATCCCAACCCCTTATAACAAGCTTAGAAGCTTCCAGATTAGGGTTCTACAAAGTCAAAAAAAAAATTCTTTTTTTTTTGTGATTTTTCCTTTTTCGGCGACAACACGAAAAAGTAGGAGAAAATTTTTTCTCAGGGGCTGCCACCCTCGAACCCTTGCCTAGGGCCCAGTCCGGCCCTGAACTTTGGTGAGGACACATGAAGAGTGTACAATATAGCATGATCAGTCACCACAAACCAACAATCTCCCACTTGGAAACTGATTAGGCTCCACACCAAACAATACACCACTACACTTACAGCTCCCACTGGAAATAAGCACCTTGGACCCTACTGCTCTGTTATACTTGAATTCAACCTTGAAGGCCATCTAAAGCTGAAGAGGAGCTCAACTTCTCCCTTGTCACCACCTTCGTAAACATATTCGTTGGATTGACATCTGTATGTATCTTTTCCAGCTTTACCTATCCATCCTCCAACACTGATCGAATTAAATAATATCTCAATTGTATGTGTTTGGTTTTAGAGTGCAAGGAAGAATTCTTTGGAATATGTATAACACTCTGGTTGTTTGTAAACAAGTAATTTTCAGCCTGTTGATTTCCCAACTCTTCCATGTAAAGTTCCATCCATATCATCTCCTTTGTCGCCTTTGTTGCAGCAACATACTCTACCTTTGTGGTGGATAAAGCAACCACCTTTTGCAACCAAGAAATCAAACTCACTGTTGTCCCACCAACTATGAATACATAACATGTGGTACTTCACCTAGTATCAATATTCCTTGCCAAATCTAAGTCAACATAGCCTTTTAAATTAGTATTAGAGCCCCCAAAACATAAACATTTATTGGATGTACATCTCAAATACCTGAGAATCCATATTACTGCATTCCAATGCTCAACTCTAGGAAGATTCATATACCTGCTAACAACTCCTACAATATGTGCAATATTTGGTCTTGTGCATACCATGGCATACATTAAACTACCTACAGCTGAAGCATATATGGTACCTTAGACATTTTTTCTTCCTCTTCTTGTGTCTTTGGACACATATCCTTAATCAATTTAACATGACTGAGAAAAGGTGTGCTGATAACTTTTGCATTCTCCATATGAAATCTCTGCAACACCTTTTCAATATAATCAGCCTGAGATAAAAACAATTTTCTATTTTTCTTATCTCTTGTAATCTTCATACCAAGGATTTTCCTTGTTGCCCCCAAATCCTTCATAGCAAATGAATTTGCTAACTGTTGTTTTAACTCCCTTATGTGATCCATGATAGACCCCACTACAAGCATATCATCAACATATAAACATAAAATAATGTAGCTATCTTCATCTAACCTCTTACAAGAAACACAATGGTCTGAATTACACCGGTTGTAGCCTTTCTCAACCATAAAACTATCAAATTTAATATACCATTCTCGAGGTGCTTGCTTCAAGCCATATAAATTTTTTTTCAATCTACACACAAGTTTCTCCTTACCTTTGACCTCAAATCCTTGTGGCTATTCCATATATATTTCCTCTTCCAAATCACCATGGAGAAAGGTCATTTTAACATCTAGTTGTTCCAAATGAAAATATTCAACAACCACAATACTTAAAACAGTGCATATAGAAGTCATTTTAACAACCAGGGTAAGTGCACCAAGATGGTTCCGAAAAAGGGGGCTTAAGTGGCCACTTTTTTTTTGAAATTAGGAAATGCTGACCTTGGACGTGAAATTGAGGATAGTTACACTCAAAATTTTGAGATGGAACAAAAACAAGGATTGAAGTGCTCTGAGTCTATTTTCTAAACTACTAATTTATTTTGAAAATGGTTGAGATTAAGGGGTTCAACAAAGGGATGTACACAAATTGGTGTTTTTTTGTCAAAAAAACATAACATAGCAACTCTTATATGACCTGAGCACGGTGACCTTTTTTTTAGTATTTTTAAAATCCCTACTATCAAAAGTTAGCTAACAGTATCTAGTTGGTGCA
>VDFB02170912.1:0-22384 GCA_007258455.2 Sequoia sempervirens | reverse complement strand
ATAGAGAAAAGTAGAGAGGGAAGGGGGGAGAGAGAGGAAGGTGGAGAGATTGAGGCATTTTTTCATACAATGAGAACTACCTTGTTAATGCTACCACATTGATGCATTGACAAGGTAGTGCTCATTGTATAAAAAAATGACTCAAAGAAATAGGCTCTCACAGTGATGTTTTTACATACAACAATCACTACCTTGTCAATGCTACCACATTAATGTATTGACAAGCTAGTGCTAGTTGTATGAAAAAAAGCCTCAAGGAAATGGGGTCTCATAGTGATGTACATCACCATGAGATCCCATTTCTTTGAGGAATTTTTCATACAACGAGCACTACCTTGCCAATCCTACCACATTGACACATTGACAAGGTAGTGAGCTTAGTGCTGATTGTATGAAAAAATGACTCAAAGAAATGGGGTCTCACAATGATGTACATCATCATTATACCCCATTTCTTTAAGGAATTTTTTCATACAACAAGCACTACCTTAAATCACCATGGATTGTGAATGGTGATCCTAGACTTGCACAAACACAAAGAACCAACACACAATTAGTTCCATATGCAAGTTTAAATCAACATTCCCCATGAAATCCATTTGAAATGCACAAAACAAGAAATAGAATGAAGAACACAAATGAAAACTTTAAAATCCTATTTAATGCAAGAAAACTCCCAATCCCATGGGGGAATTGCTGCCATTTTAATGTGGAAAATGGCCCTTTCCCAATCCCTTGTAAAATTGAATGATGATTTGATGAAGATTTGATGCTCCTTGGTGAAATTCTTGCATAACCTAGCTATAAAACTTGAAAACTTGATGAAAATGGATGAACAATGGATGAGTAAATTCAAAATCTCAAGATAATGACTTTGCATAAAGTTGTGGATCCAAAATCCAAATGAGAGCCTCTTATTTATAGAGGAGAAAGATGGAGGATGAGGCAAAATGGATGAATGTGGGACAAAAGACCAACCAATAACATTAAGCCACTTGTCAACATGTGAGTGGACAAAGGTTGAGCACATTTTGATCATTGTGCACATAAATGATATTAGGTGGAAATTCAAAATTGATGAAATGACATGTTGCAGGGAAAAAGAAAGGGAGTTATTACCACTTGGCTCAAGGAAAAAGGACATGTAAGAAGCTTAAATGCCTTGTTGGATGTACAAACCTTTTGGAGGGATTTTTCAAACTTGGAGAATATTCCCTTTTTGATGCCATGTTGAGAGAAAATAGAGATTTAATAAATCAATTAAATGTATTTTCATGTGCAAGTTGCAAAATCTAGAGGATTTGAGGGATTAAGATTAGGATTAATCAGGATTTGATTAATTCAAAGGGAGATTAGTTGATGTGACAATTTGATTTATATTTTTGGATTGATTTAAATCAAAGTTGAGAGGAATATGAATTTAGATTTAATTAAATAAAGATTTGATTTATTTAATTAAAGAGGATGATGTTAGATTAAATCAAATAAAGATTAATTTATTTAATTTAATAGAATGACTTTAGAGATTAATTAAATAAAACTGATTTATTTAATTATAGAGAAGAATATGATGATTTAATCAAATAAAGTTAATTATTTAATTAAAAGAGGACCTTAGGATTAATTAAACAAAATGATTTATTTAATTAATAGGAGGGGATGACTTAATCAAATAAATTTGATTTATTTAATTAAGAGATGAAATGTGATGAATTTAATCAAATACAAATTATTTGATTAAATGGTTAGCAAAGGAGATGATTCAGGACGTAGCGGTGTTAGTAAAATTAGGATCAGGTGTATAGGATCAATCAATATATTTTTCGTGTCTAGATTTTGCCCCTCTTTGAAGCAATGCACCTATTGCATTGATTCAAAGAACAACTTGCCGAGATCAAAATTCAAAAAATTTCTGATTTTTTCGGATGCCCCACTGCTGCCCCAGCGAAAGAATTATGTTGGTATACCGCCCCCTTGAGAGATTGGGCAAAAAAGTTTGATTTTAGGGTTGATCTCATGACAAAGAGTTTCAAGATCAGTTCAGCTCAGAGAGGACTAGAAAGCTCGAATGTTTGATGTAGACAATTCTGATGATATATAGATAGTCATTGACCATGGGTAGCCTCATGTATATTTTGATATAACACACAGATCCGATTCTTGGATAGAAATGTTAGTAAAGATAGAAGAATAAGAAGAAAAAAGATGGATAAAAAGAAGATCCAACAAGTCCATGAGTCATTGAGACTTTATTAGAGATGATGATGATGGATTTCTTATCAAGAATTGGGACTTTAAAAGGGCCATTAACCTTATGTTTGATAATACAAATAGGCACGATGCATCAAGGTATAAAGAACCAGATGGCATTGCACCTAGTGTGATGGACTTTGACTCGACAATCAGATAGGAGTACTCCTGTTCACACCTGGCATACAAAACCTTATTTAAAATGCAGTTCAAATATTCCAAACATCTCAGACCAAAACATAGAAAGGAAATCCTTCCTATGTGGTCAACAAGACACCTAAAACATCCTCCCTACAATCCAAACAAAGCACGCATGACCAAGTTATATTACAAGAATATCCAACAAGCACAACAGATAAAATATATTGACCATTTCCCCATTCCTTTCTCTCTAAATCCCTTTGTTTGGAAATCATCGAGAGGTCATCAAAATGAGCACAAATAAGATAAGTCAAAAGACAAAGATAAAGTAAACAGACAAGCTAATGTTCTTCATACCGCTAGCCAAGACTAAACTACGGTGATGCCTAATGTTGATGTCCATTGTAGGAAGGATGCATCCTAGGACATGATGTTATCAGATGATTGATTTGGGACTGATTGGATGATGGGATATTAATACCAAGAGTTGACCAACTTGTTTACTTACTAACCTAGACTGAGACTTTGACGATTGAGTCTTCACTTTGTAACCTACTAGACTTGTTTCCGATTGTTTCACCAAAGGTTGAGGGTGACGATGATTTATTATGAGTGGATGTTTATCTCGGGTGAAAGCGAGATGGGACAGATGGATTTTTTCAAATATTTGGATTTTTTTTTTGAAGTTTTGAAATGTTTTGAGGCTGTTTTTGGTATTTTTGAGATTTTGCAAATATTTTGGTTTTTAAATTTTCCAATGTTTTTGGGGTTTTCTGAGATTTTGACCAAGAGACTAACCTAAAGACCTATCCTGGGGGCCTCAGGGGTTGATCAACAGATTAGCGTTGCCTACATTATACACGCAGAGACCACATAGTTCAACTGACACAGACTCAATTATTGATGAGATATGAACAAATGAATTGCTATTTTATTATGATGGACTCCTAAAGGACTGACCTAAGTGTCTTGGGGGAAGATCAAAGATCAACCTTGCCTACATTTAGAGCTCAAAGACCTGTAGTTCGACAAGACGACTCTGTTTTTGAATTTTTGACTGACTTTTTGACCTGTTTTTGGATTTTGATAAGTTTGAATG
Source organism: Sequoia sempervirens (assembly GCA_007258455.2). Classification (NCBI taxonomy): domain Eukaryota; kingdom Viridiplantae; phylum Streptophyta; class Pinopsida; order Cupressales; family Cupressaceae; genus Sequoia; species Sequoia sempervirens. The sequence goes on along the minus strand of VDFB02170912.1, from coordinate 18,894 downwards.
TTTTTGAATTTTTTGATTTTATGAATGTTTTTAGATTTTTTAATTTTATGAATATTTTTGAATTTTTGGATTTTTTGATGTTTTTTGGATTTTCTGATTTTGGGAAGACTTCAAGAATATACACGAATCCAATTAGTTGAGAACATGCCCCTAGCATGATGCAATAGACTACTCCGATATAGGTAGGACAAACTGACCTTGTGAATGGGCCGAGTAGTACTAGGAGGGATCATGACACGAACATAGGACCAAGCTATGATGTGGATGCGGTCAAGTGATGGATGGAGATATGGAATGCAATGGATGATGGAAGCATGATGGATGGATGATGCAGAACAAGCTGTGGAGATTCTTGTGGATGGAAGGTGCTTATTTACACAACGTGCCTTTTTTCCAGGTTTTCATCAAGGTACTTGCCCAAAGCACCACCAAAGTGGTTTTCACTAGAGGATGATTTTTTTCTCTTTAATGTTTTCAATCCTTTTTCTAATTTTTTTGAATTTTTTGTTTTTGGATTTTTTTGTTGTCACCAAGATTCCTGTTTGCTAGGTTTTCATCAGGGTGACCATTTTTTTAGGAAATTTTCTATTTTTTTTGTATTTTTGGTTTTATACCTTGAAAGATTAGGCATAATTTTTTTTGAGATGGGAGCTATTCATGGGCTCCTGCAGAGGCTCACCTTCAGGTGTTGATAACTGACATGCCCCTGACTTGTAGCTTGTGATGATGACGAAGGGTACCAACCAATTTGGTTCAAAATTTCCCTTGCTATCTGGATTTGGAACATTCTTCTAGTTCTCCTTCAACACAAGCTCTCCAACTTGGAACATCTGACTCCTAATCTTCTTGTTGTAACTCTGCTTGAGTTAGTTTTGGTAGACTTGCAAATATTTTAAGGCATCCATATGCCACTCATCCACTAATTCCATCTCATTCACTCGTGATACCTGGTATTCTTCATCTGTGATGATATTCTACAATGATATTCTCAAGGATGGGAGCTCGATCTCAATGGGGAGTATGGTTTCTGATCCGTAGACCAAGGAGAATGGGGTGGCACCTGTTGGTGTGCGGATGCTTGTTCGGTAGGCCCATAGGGTGGGATATAGCTACAAATTCCAATCACGAATAGTGTTATTGACTTTTTTCTTGAGCATTTTCACGATGGTCTTGTTGGCAGCTTCTGCTTGGCCATTTCCTTGGGGATAATATGGAGTGGAAAAGCGATGTTGGATTTTGAATTTCTGGCTTAGTTCACGAACATCCTAATTCTTGAAAGGTGTCCCATTACCTTAGATAATGGATTGAGGGACACCATAGTGGCATATTAAGTAGTTCAGGATGAACTTGGATATCCACTTTCCAGTAATGTAGGTCATGGGGATGGCTTCCACCCACTTCATGAAATACTCAGTGGTGGTGATGATGAACTTATGTCCACTGGATGAGGTGGGGGTAATTTTTCCAATGAAATTGAGCCCACATTGTGAAAAGGGCCATGGTGTAACAATTGGGTGAAGCTCCTAAGTTGGTGCATGGATGAGGTCCCCATGTTGTTGACACTATAAACACCTTTTGACATAATCGTGAGCTTCCCTTTCCATTGTAGGCCAATAGTACCCAATCCTCAGCAATTTCTTAGCCAAGGTCATCCCGCTCAAATGTGAACCACAAATGTCATTATGTACCTCGGTTAAAGCAATCAAGGCTTCCTCAACATTTAGGCAACATAAAAGGGATCCTTCAATGCTTCTACGGTAAAGGGTATCTCCTAGAATGAAAAAATAGGATGAATTTTGACAAAGACTCTTTTGAGGTTCAGGGTTATGTTGTCAGGGAGGACTCTTATTCTTAGATAAGTGTTTATATCATGGTACTAGGGATCACCGAGACCAATGATTTCACACAAAAATTTAGACTTTGGTACCTCGAATGTAGGTATGAGAAGCTGCTCTACGAGGAATTCTTATTTTGGGACGTTGCACGGGATCTCTAGGAGTGATCCGATCGTAGCCATTGCATCCACTACTCAAATGTGATATCAATGAAGAAATCCTTAAGGCTTTCCACCAACTTCTTATAGGGAGTCAACTTGTCATCCTTTTTTTGATACTCATTGTTTACCTAGTTGATTATGAGCTATGAGTCTCCATATACTTTGTTGCGTGTAGGATCCATCAAAGTAAATTTTTCAGTGATCCGCTACACTTAGGTTGAAGATTGATTCATCAAGGAACTATTATACAAGTGGATTTTTTGCATATATGGGTTCTTCTGCTAGTTGATCTACAATTGCTTGTCCCTTGATAGCTTTGTGTTCCACATACTTGATATCATGCTCTCTCAGGATCATAACCCACTTAGCCGTTCACCCTGTGAGCATGGTTTTAGACAGTAGGTACTTGAGAGGGTATATTTTTGCAATGAGCTTTATTTGATGTGCTATCATGTAATGTTTGAATTTTTGGGCTGCAAATATGACTTCCAGGAAAGCTTTCTCAATGGGTATGTAGTTTAGCTCGTGTCCCACCATAGTTATGCTGATGTAATAAATGGCTCTCTCTTTCCCAGTTTCATCGTGTTGTGCTAGGAGAGCACTAAGAGCCCCTGTTGTTGCTGATATGTAGAAGATCAAGGGTTTCCCTAGAATGGGTGGCATGAGGACTGGAAGTGTGAGTAAGTATTCCTTGATCTTGTTGAAGGCCTGATCACACTTCTCATCCCATTTGTATGCTACCCCCTTATGGAGTAGATGAGAATATGGGATTTCCTTGTCTGCTAGTTGTGCTATGAATCTGTGGATGGACTAGAGTCTTCCTTGTAGAACTCTTAGCTACTTCAATGTTCCAGGTGCCTCCATTTCAAGGATTGCTTTAACTTTGGTGGGGTCTACGTTGATTCCTCTAATGGATACAATGTACCCTAGCAACTTACCTGATTATACCCCAAAGACACACTTTTTTGGATTTAGTCAGACCTTGTACTTTTCTAACCTATCAAAGATGGCACTTAGAGTTGCTATGTGGTCTCGATGTTTCTTTGACTTGGCCAATATATCATCCACATAATTATCCACAGTCTTCTAAATCATATCATGAAAGATTAGTGTCATGTCCCTCTGATAGGTAGCTCTAGCATTCTATAGCCCAAATGGCATCATATTCCAGCAATATGTCCCCCATGGACAAGTGAATGTCGTCTTGTGTTGGTATTCCTTTGTTATCATGATCTGGTTGTGTCCCAAGAATTCATCCATTAGCGATAGCATTTCATGTACTGTTGTCATATCTATGATCATATCAATGTTTGGGAGAGGAAAGTCATCCTTGGGACATGCTTTGTTCAAATATCTAAAATCCATGTAGATACGGATGCCCCCAGTGGGCTTTGAGATAGGTACAAGATTGGAGACCCACTTTGGATAATCTATTGGTCGTATGAATCCTGCATCTAAGAGCTTCTGTAATTCCACTTTGACAAACAATGCTATTCGGGGATGCATTTTTCTTAGCTTTTGTCTCACTGGCTTTGCTTTAGGATATACAGCTAGGTGGTGAACCACAACCTCTATATCAAGTCCAGGCATGTCAACATAGGTCCATGCAAAGTTCACTTTCCTGTCCCTTAGGAAGGAAACCAAGAGTTCTTGTTCTTCTGTTAAAAGAGACTATGCATAGAATGTTATGTGTGGTGTCTCTTCTGTTCCCAAGTTGACCGGTTTGCACATTTCTGCCAGAACCACTGACTTCTCCTGATAAATGGCACTAAGAGGAAGATTGAATCCTTCATCCTCTAGCCTGAGAGAGGTTTTTTCCATCAGATACGTCCTTTATTTTTATTTTTTTCGAGTCAGAGAGTGCAACAATGTGGTTTTCACTCAAAGAACTAGAGATTATTCTCAAGTTTTCACTTTTGCGACTGAAGGATTCAATCATTTCCCCGTAATAGGCATGTGTGTCCAGTATGATGTCAAATCCAACTTTTTGATCTCCACATCGTATAGTATTCCATAATCCCATGAATTTTGAGAGCGCCTCATCATTTTTGAATGTGTTTAGAACTAGTTGTCCTCGTTGGTCTTAATCGATGAGTTGGGGATAGACTAAGTTTATTTCATGGGTTTGGTTCGTTGACTCAAAATATAGGGTACTAATCATGAGAAGAGAGGAATCCTCAAATAACATGGGTAAATTGGTTATGGCATCCTACTCATCACTACTACTACAGACATTGGTTATGTCAAATGTAAAGTTATCTATGACTCGACCTGTGGATATGGGTAATTGAAGAGCGGTTGCTGATAGTTGAGGGGGAGTTTTGACTCTTTTAACTAGGGGACCTCTGCCGCATATGGTTACCTTCAGAGGGGTACATCCAAGGCCGAGATTTCTCATGCGCTTCTCAGGAATGAGTGGTACTAGGAGACCATTGTCATTCTGTCCAAGTTTCTTGTTTTTGTCATAGCCCATACCAAGCATTATTTTTAGTCCTTTGCTACTTTCATCCATAGGAAGATCAGGCATGGGCCTTTCCTCTTGGTATAGCAAGCTTGATATGTCTGTTTCATCTACCACCTCTAGACTTAGGTCTCCCCAACATCTGAATCTAGAAGGGTCTTCTCTAAAGATTTGGGATGATGTTTCAGTTGGTTGGGGTTGCCCATGAGACCTAGGAGATTGAGGTAACTCTCCTATCATGAAATCACTTTTCTTCATTTTGTAATCCCCACACCCATTGTCTTGGACAATCACTTTGATTTCAGAGATATCAGGGATGGCGGGTGTCTTTGTCTTAGAAATGGAGGCCAAAGTAGTTGGGTCTACATATGGGGTTGTAGGGCCTTCATCATTCTTCAGAACTTAGGGGATTTTATAGTATTTTGCTTCCAGACTCTTCAAGTAGGTGAAGGGCTCAGGATAACCATAGATTGTGACCTCTTGGTTTTGATATGGGAACTTGACACGCTGATTGAAATTTGATGCAACTACTTGCATCCCATGGATCCACAGTCGCCCCAGGAGGATGTTATAAGGAAAATCAAGGTCAAGGACCTAGCAAGTGGTTTCCATAATGGCTGGCCCTACTGGGATAGGGAGTTGGATAGTGCCTTGAGACACTCTTTCTTAATCATCATAAGCTTTGATTGTGATTCCCTTGCCTTTTTCAATGGAGTGCTCAGAGAATCTCAGATTCTTTATGAGCTTGAGAGAACAGAAGTTTAGACCTGCACCCCCATCCACCAAGACCCTTTTGACTTTGTTTTTATGAACCAGGACCTCAAGGTGGAGTGTGCGATTGTGATATGGTTGGGTGGGGAAGTCTTGATCAAAAAATGTGAGGAGATTTGGGGTGGTAATGTTTTTGACCATAGCTTGGAATTTTTTAGCATCAAGATCGGCAAAGACGGTAGATGAAGCGAATGCTTCCTCAAGGATCTTTCTATGGTTGGATGAGATCTTTAGTAACTCCATGATGGAGATCTAAGCAGGAGTTCTTTTCAGCTGATCTAAGACATTGTAACCATTTGGGAACTAATTTTGGATTTGAGGTGGATGCCTTAGGTGGCTGTGATGACCCAACAATGGTAACTTTGTTGCCATGTGTGGTGACTCCACAATCATCTTTGGCTCCTTTGATGTTAACAACACTGACCCATTCATCTAGGGATGCGACAACATGATCATACACATGGTTCACATTGGAATACTTTTGTTTTCCATGGTTGTTCCCTTTGTTATGATCTAGCATCGAATTCGTGCATATTTTAAGGTCTTGATTTCTAGCTGGTTGTTCCATATTTATGATCTTGTCATCGATGAGGTCTTGGATCAGATTTTTAGCTTCATGCAACTGGTCATTGTGTGCCCCTTGATTTTATGAAAATTGAAAAGGTGGTTTTCATTGTACCATGGTGGTTTCACTTGGGGATCTTAATAGATCTCATACATGGTAATTTTGATGAGATTCTGGTTTATTGGTTTCTTCATGATGGATTCAATTGATTCCCCAAGGGCTGTGTACTTTCTCTTGGGGGGATATTCGTTTCACGGAGGTGGTCCCCCTTGATTATTCAGATTTTTGACTTGATTGTTTGGTGGTTGTTGTGATACTACATTGGTTTGCGTGTTATTTTGATTATTGTTTTGTGATTGCTGGTATGATTGGGTGTATTGTTTCAGAGCACTGATTATGACCTTGGCATCAACCACACCATCATTAGTGACATTTTTGTTTCTAGCCCATGTGCGAGGTTTCTCATTGTAGCTGGTGGAAGGGTGGTTGTCTTGATGTTCTGGATACGTGGGTGTCCCCCCTTGTGCAATAAGGGCTCATTCGATGTTGAGTGCCTTGGGGATCAAATGGTCGTACGTGGTGATACATTCCATCTTAAGATGGAATGCCAAGGTTTTCTCAAGATTGTCAATGATGGTGCAAACTTGTTGTTCCTCTGGCATGGTCCACTTGCTCCTATTGGCCTTGGATCACCATCATTTTAGGAAAGAAGTGAATGATTCCACCTTACCTTGTTTGAGCACAGATAGTTCCTCTATACTAAAATCCATGCCAATGTTGAATGCGTATTTTTTTAGGAATGTGTCCATGATTTCATGGAACTTTTTGATGCCAAGAGGAAGGCGAGAGAACCACTCCATGGAAGGACCATCCAAACTTCGAGGGAATAGCCACATTAGATATGTATCATCATATGCGACCTCCATGCAATGTACTTGGAATTCCCTGATCTGATCTTCAGGGTTTCCCATCCCATGATATTTGTCAAATATAGGGATTTCAAACCCCTTTGGGAATGGTACAGTTGTAAGGCTCCTGTCGAATGGATAGGAGCATAAGTTGCTTGGTGTCTTTGTTGTTTTCCCTAATTGGCAATCGAGCACTTTCTGCAAAAGAAATTCAATTTGTGATGTCACATTGTCTTGTGGATTAGGGGGTTGAGTGAATGTGTTTTGAAGTGGTCGAGGTGTTTGAGTGATGGGTGGAGTGTTGGATGTGTTGGTGGGATTTTGTTGCAAGCTTTTCTATGCGATCAAGGCTTTTTGATATTCCTACATTTGTTGTTGTGCCAACAATGCTTGTTTTTGGTCTTGTTGTTGGGCTAGTATTTGGGCGGCTTCTTGCTATGCTTGGTACTGTTGCAAGGCTTGCTAATATTCTTGATGTTGAGTTGCTTATAGTTATGTCTAGTACTAACCTTGCGCTTGAGATTGAGCATGTGCTTGTTGGGCTTCTTGTGTAGCTTGTGCGGCCTGTGCGGCTTGTGCGGCCTGTGCGGCTTGAGCTGCTTGAGTGGCTTGATCTGCTTGAGCTGCTTGCACAGCTTGGGAAGCTTCCTATTGTTGCAACAAATCTTGAGCTTGGGCAGCTTGTTGTACTTGTTGTGCATGTTGTTCAACTAATTGTGCTTACGCTTGTTGAACAGCTAGTTGTGCAACTTGTTGGTTCTAAATTTTTTGAAGCACCTTTTGATAGGCAGCTTGTTGAGCTGCTTGCAACACAATGCTATATTGGTTGGATGAATTTGATCTTGGTGGTGGTGGTGGTGGAGGATTCAGAATGGTGTTTATTGTTGTGATGAGAGGTACCATTGTATTGATGATAGGGATTTGTGTAGTGGATGGTGGGACTAATATGCTTGGTCCTTGGGAAACCATGTTTTGAGATATTTGTGGGGTGGTAGATGATGTGTTGATTGGTTGTGTCACTTGGATGGTTTCCACCTGTTGTTTTGATATCGATAGCAAGATGGGAGGATTGAATATGATGTTTTGATTCTGTTGATTGATGGTTGGTAAAGGGGGAAGGCCTAAACCAAGGGGTGGTGTGGATGTTAATGGAAAAAGGTGGAAGTGGGGGAAAAATGGGTGGTGTATTCCCTTGATCAAATGATGATGATGAAGGGTCAAAGATGCCCCCTTGTCCAAATAATCCACCTTCTCCTTGTGAGGTCATGGGGAGAGAGGTTTTTGTGTTGAGCAGAAATGTCGGTGTTGCATGAAAAGAGGATGGATTGGTGGGATCATGAAATTTGAGATTCAATGGGACAAATTGACCCAAGATGGTATTCACATCTAAATCTTGGCTGTTCACAAGGTGATGTGTTCGAAGTGCATGAAGCAATAGCTTCCCTTGTTGACAATTGGTTGAGTTGGAGCAATGGATGATGTGATTTGGGGGATGGATTGAGTGATGCTTTGGAATGAAGATGGTGTGAATGAAACCAGTGGCATAATCTCAAGAGATTTCTCCACAAGAGTTCTCAAATCATAGTCAGAAGGGAGTTTAGCCCCTTCTTTAGCCAATTCAAGCATGTATTAGGAGGGATTGAGTCTCATCATGGTATTGAAAATTCTGTGAGTTTTGGGATTTTGGACCATCTCAATGATTTCATCTTGTGTCATCCCTAAGACATTATTGATGACGTCTTCCACTTGACCTTCCTCTTGAGGATTTTCTGATGATAGAGGAAGATTAGTTAGGGGATTGCTTGATCCAATGGGATTCATTTCAGGAGCAATTTGGCTCAAGTCACTCGAAGTTGATGTTTCTTTGTTGGTCTCCATGTTCTTCTTATGTTGCGATCTAGTTTGCACCATAAAATAGGGATCAATTTTCAAGAATGTGTGAGATGAACTTCTAATTCTTTAGATTGATCTAAATTTAGGCACAAAAGAGAAAATCTAGGATGATTAAGGATCAAAGTGTGATGATGAGATAAATGAAAGGTGAATGATATGAATTATTAAACTCTTGAGAAATCTTGAAGTAGATACAAGACATTGGGACTTTAGTTTTTTTATTTGATTTGATTTGATCTTGACTTTGGCTTGACTGGATTTAATTTGGATAATGAACTCATAAACTCTAAGAGGTTGGATTTTTTCCTAGAGTAAACTTGTACACAAGATGATAATTTGATTAAGTGTGTAAAGAAGGATTCATCTAGACACACCTAATGAAACAAGATGATTTTGATTTGATTTGATTTTGGAGTTTGGATAGTGAACTCATAAACCCCAAGATGTTGGATGTTATCAAGGGATAGACTTGTTCACAAGGATTGATAATTTGACTTAAATATGTGGAGAAGGATGCATCCACACACATCTAATCAAACAAGATGATTTGGATTTGATCTAGAGGATTTTCCAAAAGCCTAGCATGAATGATTTTTTCAATATTTCCAAGAGTTTTTGGTGAGATGATTTGTGGATTTGATGTTTGAGGATGGATGAAAGTGATTGGTTTTGATCTTACGATGAACCTAAAAAGACTCTTGTTTACAAGACCTCGGTGTTGAAGAACATGCAATACTTCCTATATGAGATACTCAAACCTTTGAAAGAGACTTGGATTTTGACAATAGTAAAACGAATACAAATTTGGATTGTTCCTTGATGCACGTTTGTAAAAGTTGAAGGTCAATCTTTCTCTAAATTCGTAAAGCATAGACAAACGTTTCTTGTGAGCTTTTTGACTAAGACCTTTGGACTTTGGTTTTTGGATTTTGATCTTTCAGGAAATCATTTGGAAGAGCACATGTGTGGGGTTCAATTGTTTCTTAGATTTGATTAATGAATTCCTTTTACCACAAACACTCTCTTGATTAGATTTTCAAACTAGAAGTCTAATTTCCTAACTTCTTATCATCCCACAAAGTCCATTAAATGTGGAAATCAAGGAAATTAAGGAAAAAATTTCCTATTGTTGACCTTAGTGAAAGAAAATTGTGATGTAAATCCAAATGGTTAGAAGCCTCTAAGGATAGAATCCCTAGGGAAAGCAATAGCATTTAAATTTTGTCAAAGATATTGGCTCCTCCTAAAGGAAATTTGATGTTCATGTTGAATGTTTGTTTTCCAATGTTTTAGATTCAAGCAAAGTGTTTTGATTCCAAAATGATGCACAATCCTAGGATAAAATGAGACAATATTTGTTTAGTTCCCACTTTGGATTTCTCTAGCTATGCCTACTCTTAGTGGATGATTAGATGCTTGACCACACTGGCTCCCCTCCACGACAAACACTTCTTAGGTCATCCAAGCATCAATACCCATGAAATTCCCATGGAATACTTCTCATCTCTACTAAGAGCCATAAAAATGTGGGACGACTTTAGAACAACCATTCTTGCACCAACAAATAGATAAGGATTTGGCCTTCTAAACAAGAGGTTCTAGTATAGGAATTTCATTTGTGGGGGATCATCCATACAGAAAGAGACCATAGTTTCCCTTCTTGTCAGAACAATCCTCATGATACTTGAACTTTCCTCAAGTACCCACACTTATATACCAGTTGGGTCGTTCCCTGGGGTGATTACTTTTTCCCACCAAGCAGGCCCTCTAAGGATAAACAAAAGCGAGCAAATACATCCGTAGTTCAATCAATCTTTGTTTAGAAACAAAGAGAGAACACACACAATATGCTCCACTCACACTCACAAACTTTGTTCAATTTTAAGAACCCAAATGAAATGTGGAGGAAATCACTTATACAACTTAATATCATAAAAATCCTTTTGATTCTCAAGATCATTGTGAGGCACGAGAGAAGTGCATACGTCTTTTAGATGATATTACTTTGGATAAGAAATTAAAAAACACAAAGGCACATGTTTATTTTAATCCTTCAAAGAAAAGAATTTGATTCTTTTTAAGCACCAAAGGAAATGTGAGATTTTCTTGTTCAATTGTTAAGTCCAAAACAAAATCTAGTAAGTTGCCTAAGGTTCTTTTTAACCCCTTTGTTTTGTTCTTTTTAAACCCAAATTGAAATCTATTGAGTCCTAAAAGCTTGAAGCAACAAAATCCTTAGATTTGGAATTATAATTGTTTCCAAAAATAAGTGTTTAAAAATAGTTGATACAATAGAGAAATGATGTCATAATAAAAAATTCCTCCTTGCTCCTTCCTTGCCTCCACCTACAAAAACTGATTAATCCAAGGAATACAAAGACAACAAACAGGTTAACAGTCCAAAATAATCAAAGATAAAAAGCACATGTCAAAATAACTTGAAATTTAACCTTTTACCCCACCCCAGCGGCGCAAACCGCATATGCGTCGCAGTTTAGAGGAATCAACAGTGTTGTATGGTGCCATTGGGACTAATAGTGGCGGACTATGCAAAATCCAGTGAGCACGATTGCGGTGCTATTTTGACCAATGGTGGAGTTTGGAGTTTGGATGGCTGGTTGACAAGAAAATGGCCGAGCATCGTAGTTTGCAATTCAAATTTCTGGGTGAGAAGCAGCCAACGTCATAGTTTGGAGTTTATCAGTGTTGTTATATATTGTCGCTAGACTGCTAGTGGCACAATTTCTCTGTCAACATTGCACTTATCCTGTAGACACAAAAAACTCCAAAAAACCACAAATTTTTTCAATAAACCGTGTTAGATTCTTCAAGTTCTACCCTCCTTCTAGCGCCAAAATGTGAATGGTGATCCTAGACCTGCACAAACACACAATTAGTTCCATATACAAGTTTAAATCAACATTCCCCATGAAATCCATTTGAAATGCACAAAACAAGATATATAATGAAGAACACAAATGAAAACTTTAAAATCCTATTTAATGCAAGCAAACTCCCAATCCCATGGGGGAATTGCTGCCATTTTGATGTGGAAAATGACCCTTTCCCAATCCCTTGTAAAATTGAATGATGATTTGATGAAGATTTGATGCTCCTTGGTGAAATTCTTGCATAACCTAGCTATAAAACTTGAAAACTTGATGAAAATGGATGAACAATGGATGAGTAAATTCAAAATCTCAAGATAATGACTTTGCATAAAGTTGTGGATCCAAAATCCAAATGAGAGCCTCTTATTTATAGATGAGAAAGATGGAGGATGAGGCAAAATGGATGAATGTGAGACAAAAAACCAACCAATAACATTAAGCCACTTGTCAACATGTGAGTGGACAAAGGTTGAGCACATTTTGATCATTGTGCACATAAATGATATTAGGTGGAAATTCAAAATTGATGAAATGACATGTTGGAGGGAGAAAGAAAGGGAGTTATTGCCACTTGGCTCAAGGAAAAAGGACATGTAAGAAACTTAAATGCCTTGTTGGATATACAAACCTTTTCGAGGGATTTTTCAAACTTGGAGAATATTCCCTTTTTGATGCCATGTTGAGAGAAAATAGAGATTTAATAAATCAATTAAATGTATTTTCATGTGCAAGTTGAAAAATCTAGAGGATTTTAGGGATTAAGATTAGGATTAATTAGGATTTGATTAATTCAAAGGGATATTAGTTGATGTGACAATTTGATTTAGATTTTTGGATTGATTTAAATCAAAGTTGAGAGGAATATGAATTTAAATTTAATTAAATAAAGATTTGATTTATTTAATTAAAGAGGATGATGTTAGATTAAATCAAATAAAGATTAATTTATTTAATGTAATAGAATGACTTTAGAGATTAATTAAATAAAAATTGATTTATTTAATTATAGAGAAGAATATGATGATTTAATCAAATAAAGTTAATTATTTAATTAAAAGAGGGCCTTAGGATTAATTAAACAAAATGATTTATTTAATTAATAGGAGGGGATGACTTAATCAAATAAATTTGATTTATTTAATTAAGAGATGAAATGTGATGAATTTAATCAAATACAGATTATTTGATTAAATAGTTAACAAAGGAGATGATTCAGGATGAAGCGGTGTTAGTAAAATCAGGATCAGGTGTATAGGATCAATTAGTATATTTTTCATGTCTACATGTACATCATCGTGAGACCCCATTTCTTGGATCCATTTTTTCAAACAGCCCACAAGGTTAAGCTAGTGGGCCCACTAGCTTGCCAATTCAGTGAAATTGACAAGATAACTTGGGTTGTTTGAAAAAATGGATTCAAGAAATGGGGTCTCCCAGTGATGTAAATCATCGAGAGACCCCTTTTCTTGGACCCATTTTTTCAAACAACTCACTAGATTGCCAATTTCACTGAATTGGTAACCTAGTGGGCCCACTAGCTTGCAGATTCGGTGAAATTGGAAATATAGTGGCCTATTTGAAAAATGGGTCCAAGAAATTGGGTCTCTCGGTGATGTAAATCACTGGGAGACCACATTTCTTGCACACATTTTTTCAAATAGGCCAATTTAGAATACATTTCCAATTTCAAATAGGGTCCAATGTATAGGGCAGAGGTATGAGAATTGAGGGTTGACCTAGTTTAATGCATAGGTTAGAGGGTTGATGGGTTAAGGGTTTGAGGGTTTAAGCATTGAGGGTTGAGGGTATAGGGTTGATAGAATATGGTTGAGGGTCCAATGTATGGGCTAGAGGTTTGAGAATTGAGGGTTGACCTCGTTTAATATATAGGTTAGAGGGTTGAGGGTTTAGGGGTCAATGTACTAAGGGTTTAAGGGTTGAGGGTCCAATGTATAGGCTAGAGGTTTGAGAATTGATGGTTGACCTGGTTTAATATGTAGGTTAAAGGGTTGAGGGATTAAGGGTTTAAGGGTTGAGGGTTTAGGGGTCGATGTACTAAGGGTTTAAGGGTTGAGGGTTTAAGGCATGTGGGATTAAGGGTTTAAAAGTTTATGGGTTGAAGGTTTAAGGGTTGATGGATTAAGGGTTGAGAGAGAGAGGGGAAGAGGAGAGAGAGGGAGGTGGAGAGAGAGAATGTCTTTGTGTGTGAGAGAGAGAAAAAAAGATGGAGGGAGGGAGAAAGAGAGAAATGCCTAAGAGGGTTATGGAGAGTGAGAGAGAGAGGGAGATAGGGATAAAGAGAGATAGGGGAAAGAGAGGTGTGAGAGAGGTATAGAGGAGAGAGATAGAGAGATGGGGGGAGAGATAGAATGAAATGAGAGATAAGTTCACAACTTGAGGGGAAGGCCTGAGAGGGAGATGGAGAGCAAGAGAGAGAGGGAGAGAGGGAGAGGGAGGGAGGGAGAGAGAGAGATACTTGCGAGAGAGACCTAGATGGACAAGGAGGGATGGAGAGCTAGACAAGGGGTGATTACGAGACATAGAGATGGGAGAGGTAGAGAGGAAGGGAAATAACTAGAGAAGAATGAGAGATATAAGGTGCATAAAAAAATAATGACATGCAATCAAATACCATTTCATATTCAATACTTGGGTAATAAATGGAGTACATGGTGTTACCTCCCCTTTGAAGATGTAATTATATTTTTTTCATTTTGCAAAAATGCAAACACCCTTTGGAAGCTTTTCTGGTCTTCAAAGCAAACAATGCCCCTTGTAAACTTTTAGAAACTTTGAGGTGGTGAGACATATATTACCCTTACAAAATCCACACCTACTTGGCGAATGATACTTAATACATCTGATGAGTTCACATATTTGTCCAAATTCGCTAGCAAGATAACATGTGAGGAAACACATAACTTGTGTTAGTCTTGTAACTCTTCTTCCCATATAGGTTGACAAGTAACATTCATAGAAATTTGTCCCTCAACCTACTCCAAGATATTGCATTTTCCTTTGTTATTAACAATATCCATACCCCCATAATGCAATTTCCTACATGACTTTGATGGTTGGTGAGTGGAATGTTTTAAATTTCTAGTATAACTAAGTTTACTTTGTGACTTGCAATTAGTAAATTCATCTTTTAATGGTTCTAAGCAATCATTTCCATCTCAACCACATCGCAAATATATCTACCACATTCTACACAGTACTCACAGCTTAGCAGAAAGTGGTTATAGCATGGGCAACAATTCCCAGAGCATCATTGCTTTTACCCACATCTCCTTGCTCCTTTCCACAAGAAATATTCCCTTTTATTGGATTCTTGATGGAATTTCTCTCATCATCTCTGGGTTGTTTTCCTTGAGACTTCCCCATAGAATCTAAAATGAAAAAATGTATGCCCACACCAACTTTATTCTCTCTATTACACGTAACATCTTCATCGACATAAAAGTATAATAAGAAGGGATACTTCCTCCTTTTAAGTGACACACATGGTGTTTTCATTCCATCTAAAGGTTGTTCACATCCAGTCTTTTTTCCATGGATTTGAACATAACTATAATTAGAAAACTCATATGTGGCCTTGGGTTCTCTGCTTCTACACTCTGAAAAAATAGTGGAGGCATTCATGACCCCCTCATTCTTGGTTACATCCCAGTTATTATGTACTTTCATGTTTGGAGGACACACAATTATAATATCATTTTTTTGCATGTCTCTACTCTCATGTCTTCAATTATCACATGAGATGGACTTTTATTACAATTTCCTAACCTTGCTGACCAATCTTCTGAGAATTCTTTATTTCTATAATTTAATATTTTTATCCCCCATCCTAGAGAAATAGGGATGGTTATTATCACTATTGCCTACTACATTGCCATCAGTACCACAAATCTTCCCTAACTTGGGGAAGCTATCATCAATCCAGCATCCACAAATTCCATCTACAAATAAATTGGTACCATTTCTCAAAATAGACCCATCCTTGGCATCTCCCATAAGAATGGGTATAGACAGAAGCTAATCCTTTCTATTTTCTAAATATTTTACAACATCCTTAATTCGAGGGTGCCTTTGAATTTTCTTAGACTTTAATAAATAGATGTTCTCACAGTATATGGGTGTCCTTTCTCTTTCATATGGACTAGCGAGCCATAAAAATTCATAGATATAGTTACACTACTCCTCTCCATCCACAAAGATATGTTTGAATTTTGACCTACTCACCTGCAACTAGCTGCCTGTTGTTAACCATGAATTATTGATATTGAATTCTTACTACTTCAATTCAGGGTGCATATTGCCCAAAGACATGTACCTAGTGATTTTATGTATAGCACATATTGCATTGTGCACCATATGACAACTCATGTAAATCACCAGGAGACCCCATTTCTTGGACCCATTTTTTGAAACAACACACTAGATTGCCAATTTCACCGAATTGGCAAGCTAGTGGGTCCACTAGCTTGCCAATTCGATGAAATTTGCAACCTAGTGGTCTGTTTGGAAAAATGGGTCCAAGAAATGGGGTACATCATCGAGAGATGCCATTTCTTGGACCCATTTTTCAAACAGGCCAAGTTAGGTTGCCAATTTCACCGAATTGGCAAGCTAGTGGGCCCATTAGCTTGCTAATTTGGTGAAATTGGCAACCTAACTTGGCCTATTTGTGGGTCATCGGGTCTAAGAAATGTCCCTAGTGATGTACCAGACCCTGGCTTCGACCTACTAAATAGGCCATTATGTTCTAATTTCACCAATTGGCAAGCTAGTGGCCCATGAAAAGCACGGTTAGGCCCGATTACCTAATCTCTGGTTTCCAGCTTGAAAATGGTCCAAAAAAATGGGTTCTTCTGATTTACATCACCGGAGACTCCCATGCACCACTTTTTCAAATAGCCACTACATTCCCTACTTCAATCGAATTGGCAAGTTAGTGGACCCACTAGCTGCCAATTTGGTGAAATTGGCAAAACCCAAACATGGCTTGTTTGAAAACGTATCCAAGAATTCCACTCCCCACCTAATCGACAAGCTAGTGGAGTTCATTTGAAAATGGGTCCAATAAATGCGGTACACTACCTGGAGACTTTGACCCATTTTTCAAATAGGCCAAGTTAAGCCACCACTTCACCAAATTGGTGTAAGCTAGTGGCCCACTAGCCTCGCCATCTTCAGTGGAAACGGCAACCCGGTTCACCATTTGGAAAATGGGTCCAAGAAAATGGAGTCTTCTCGGTGATGGAAATGGGTATCCTTTGGATTTACACCATGTAAATCTTTACTCTCTTGGACTCCATTTTTTTCAAACAGTTCACTTTGTTGCCAATTTCACCAATGGGTCCAAGAAATGGGGTCTCTCGGTGATGTAAATCACCAAGATACCCCATTTCATCACCAGAAGACTCCATTTCTTAGACCCATTTTTTCAAACAGGCTAGGTTAGTTGCCAATTTCACCGAATTGGCAAGCTAGTGGACCCACTAGGTTACCAATTTGGTGAAATTGGTAACCTAACTTGGCTTGTTTGAAAAAATGGGTCTAAGAAATGGGGTATCCCGATGATGTACCAAATTTATTGGACCCATTTTTTCAAACAGACCCACTAGCTTGTCAATTCGATGAAATTAGCATTCTTGGACCCATTTTTTCAAACAAGCCAAGTTAGGTTGCCAATTTCACCAAATTGGCAAGCTAGTGGGCCCACTAGCTTGCCAATTCGGTGAAATTGAGAATGTAGTGGCCTCTTTGAAAAAATGGGTGCAAGAAATGGAGTCTCCCAGTGATGTAAATCACCGAAAGACCCCATTTCTTAGACCCATTTTTTTCAAACAAGCCAAGTTAGGTTGCCAATTTCATTGAATTGGCAAACTAATGGGCACACTAGCTTGCCAATTCGGTGAAATTGGGAACGTAGTGACCTATTTGAAAAAATGGGTCCAAGAAATGGGATCTTCCAGTGATGTACATCACTGGGAGATCCAATTTCTTGGACCCATTTTTTTAAACAAGGAAAGTTAGGTTTCCAATTTCACCGAATTAGCAAGCTAATGGGCCCACTAGCTTGCCAATTTGGTGAAATTGGCAACCTAACTTGGCTTGTTTGAAAAATGGGTCCAAGAAATGGGGTCTCTCAATGATGTACCCCATTTCTTGGACCCATTTTTCCAAATAGACCACTAGGTTTCCAATTTCATTGAATTGGCAAGCTAGTGGGCCCACTAACTTGCCAATTCGGTGAAATTGGTAATCTAGTGTGTTGTTTCAAAAAATGGGTCCAAGAAATGGGGTCTCCCAGTGATTTACACGAGTTGTCATATGGTGCACAATGCAATATGTGCTATACATAAAATCACTAGGTACATGTCTTTGGGCAGTACGCACCCTGAATTGTAGTAAGAATTAGTATCAATAATTCATGGTTAACAAAAGGCAGTTGGTTGCAGGTGAGTAGGTCAAAAGTCAAACATATCTTTGTGGATGGAGAGGAGTAGTGTAACTTTATCTATGAAGTTTTATGGCTTGCTAGTCCATATGAAAGAGAAAGGACACCCATATATTGTGAGAACATCTATTTATTAAAGTCTAAGAAAATTCAAAGACACCCTCGAATTAAGGATGTTGTAAAATATTTAGAAAATAGAAAGGATTAGCTTCTATCTATACCCATTCTTATGGGAGATGCCAAGGATGGGTTTGTTTTAAGAAATGGTACCAATTTCTTTGTAGATGGAATTTGTGGAGGTTGGATTGATGATAGCTTCCCCAAGTTAGGGAAGAATTGTGGTGTTGATGGCAATGTAGTAGGCAATAGTGATAATAACCATCCCTATTTCTCTAGGATGGGGGATGAAAATATTAAATTATAGAAATAAATAATTCTCAGAAGATTGGTCAGCAAGGTTAGGAAATTGTAATAAAAGTCCATCTCATGTGATAATTGAAGACATGAAAAAACACTAGATGTGAACAACCTTCAGATGAAATGAAAACACCATGTGTGTCACCTAAAAGGAGGAAGTATACCTTCTTATTATACTTTTATGTCGATGAAGATGTGACCTATAATAGAGAGAATAAAGCTGGTGTGGGCATACATTTTTTACATTTCAAATTCTATGGGGAAGTCCCAAGGAAAAAAACTCGGAGATGATGAGAGAAATTCAACCAAGAATCCAATAAAAGGGAATATTTCTTGTGGAAAGGAGCAAGGAGATGTGGGTAAAAGCAATGATGCTTTGGGAATTGTTGCCCATGCTATAACCACTTTCTTCTAAGCCATGAGTATTGTGTAGAATGTGGTAGATATATTTGTGATGTGGTTGATAAAGCTCCTTATTATTGTAGCCAAGTGGTATGCACTAGATGCTACTCATTGTGTAAAGAGTTAG